>CM051032.1:33531042-33706042 GCA_027627225.1 Congeria kusceri | reverse complement strand
AAAAAATAAACGTTGCAAATACAAGGAACTCCTCACAAAGAATAACATGTACCCATGGTTTATATTCAATATTCAACTCTAGTTATAGCGGAGGTCCGGAGACTTTGGGTTCTCGAGCTATCCCTCCCATCGTTTCGCAATTGACTTCCACCATTTTGCTCGAAACTTAACGTCGATACCCTTAGTGGACTGAAATGGATCACACGTTGAGCATTTACATTACATTTAATTTTGTACACGACTGTAAGAGCAACAGCACACCTTAGTTCCTACTAAAATTAATTTGTATCCTAAAATTTCATTTGTTACAAAGTATAAGACTCAGTTGATCATAATTTATTTTACACAATCGGCAAATACACATGCCCATTTCTTTGATTCTCCAGGCTTAGATACGATGTGATGCGAGTCCACACGTTTTGTTACGATGTGTTGCGCTATGTTGCGATCTGGTCACGATTTGTCAATTACTGGTGTCACGATCTGTTACGGTCTGATCTTCAGTTTAGATACGATTACATACGTTCCGTTGGGATTGTTTCGATCTTGTCCACGATTGGGTCTCAATCTGACACGATTATCATGATCGGGTTCCCCGAATTAGGACGTTCTAGTACGTACAGATACGTTCCGATACACTTATCACGAATCCATGCGCTCCGTCACGATAGGATACGATTGAAATCGCGATGTTTTTCACGATCATGATCGATGGAGATCACGATTTGAGCTGCGACTGGACCCGAATGATATAAATACAGCCCGACTGACTATTGACTTCATTGTTTCTTGAGATCGCACAACATCTTAACAGAGCGTGGTGTATTTTCTTGTCTACGATCGATCCCGATCACCACGATCTGGATGCTGATTAGATACGATATGTCGCGCTTTGTTACGATGCAATAAAATCTGATACGATGATCCCGATGGACAATTGATCGCAGTTGATCGTGTTAATCGTAGGTAATTTTTGAACCGTTCAAAGTTTTTCTCCGATTTGCACGATTGCCACGACTGACATCAAGATCTTATAAGATCTGATAGGATCACCACGATTGGTCCACGATAAAGTCCACGATTTCAATCGTGGCGCGAATCGTGATAGTGGGAACCTAGCATAACAAGAAAATGGTACGGACGGACGGACAAGGTAGCGAAATATTTTCGAGAGCAAAGAAATGAAACATTTTGGGATATTTTGTTAACGGTCAACTAAACATATCATACAAAATTGTTTGCTGTAAATATAACTTTATATGGGATTCCAGAGTGTTAAACATACATTATTGCATATAAGCATTAAATATAAACATTGAGCATAAACATATTTTTTTACAACAAATGACATAAAAATTAAATCAAAATTCTCATTTTATGATAGGCACTAAGTAGCGAACAAAAATTCTGGATTTTTTTAAATATATACATCCTTAAAATCGTCATATTTTTTTGTTTTGTTGTTCTTATAGTTATTCCCACACGAAAGTATTGAAAACATGCAATATGCCCTGACAGACAAAATATACGCACACCCCTTAGTATTTAAACACTAAAAACATGATAAATATCAATGATTTTAAATTGAAAATAAACAACACAAAGATGCACATACTTATACTGCGAGCAGGTAAAATAATAATCACACACGCCTGTCATCTTGGAAACGTGTTATGCTAGATTTCGGGGTGTGAGTCTGGAGCTATTTCCATTGTTTCATACATTTCCTCCATTTTTCTCCAGGTTGCAAACACATGTCCTTATGAGACCAAATTTTGAGCAAATCATCGTGTAAATTGTGTACGTAATTTACAATTCCTATTTGATTTGTCACTGCAAACACCATTACACCAAACCAGGTCTACACGTCTGGAGAAAATACATTTAAATAATGCACGTTACAAAGTAGCCCGCGCAGATTTTTCATGAAACGTTCAAACATTGTACATGCGTTTTTGTTAATTGATTTCAATAGTTGAAAACCGTGCGTGTTTAGTTTATCTATACATGTTTAAAACTGATATTTATTATAACGTACATGTTAATATAACAGCCCTTAACTGGCTTATTTGTGAATTTTGTATAGATCCAATTGCCATGCCAGACTGTGTGATGAAAAATAAAGACACTAAGTTCACAAGTGAAATTTTAGCATTGTTGCGTCTGGTCCAATTTTGCATTGTTGTATCTGGTCCAATTTCTTCCACAATCGATCACATCAGAGATTTTAAGATCATACACAAACGGTGCAAGTTAGGTCAATATTGAATATTTTTATCGCGATAACGGTCAATTGTTGACGGCAGAAGGACGACGGATTACGCAGGAGAGGTCCAAGAGCTGAAGAAGGATTTGGTGAGCTAAAAAGACAAAACCTAGTGACGTTATTAGGAATTTGCGTTCCCGGAGGTGCGTAAAGAGTAGAACCCAAATATTAAGTTTGTAGAGAATGCCGTCTCGCTGATATTGACACATAGTAATATGTATGATAAAGTATATTGTGTTATATGAAATGTGCGTGCGTACGCACATGCGTTTTTATATGCGTGCGCGAGTACACACTTTAATAAAAGAAACAAAACGGCTTATAAAAACAACAATTCCATCTAACGGGTTTATAAAACACATTGTATTGGATTGTTGCAAGTAATTTTGGGATCCCATAATGTGTTCCAAAACCACATCTATTAATTGAAAATAAAAAAATAACTCTGACCATAAGCGTGTGTAGTAACAATATTAACTTTGAAATTAAATCAGAATTTTCATTGTATATTAAGTCACTGGCCAGTACAATACGTTTGTGATTTTTTTAATCATACACACATACCTATGTTAGACATGTCGCTTGTTAGGTTCATTGCTGAAAATGATTCCAAAGCGAAAGTACGGATAAAATGCACTGTAACCGTATCAAAAATATGTGAACATCACATACTATATCAACATGAAATCAATGATGTTACGTTGGTGGTCCGGAGACAATCACTTATCATCCATTCTCGATTGTCTCAATTTAGACTGCCATTTTATCAAAATGAAAGCCATAAAGAAATACTACTGAACGCTTATGATTGTTTTTTCTTTTTTTTTTATTCACATAAAATGAACACTTCGTTGTATAAGCATTAATTACGCGAGTCACAATCGGTGGAATTTATTCACAGAAATGTACATAAATTATACGACCTTTCACTGCTGTAAGTAAGCAACAGAAATGTACATAAATTATGCGACCTTTGACTGCTGTAAGTAAGCAACAGAAATGTACATAAATTATACGACCTTTGACTGCTGTAAGTAAGCAACAGAAATGTACATAAATTATACGACCTTTGACTGCTGTAAGTAAGCACAAATGCTATATATTTTGTTAAGCTTAGTCAAACATATTTTAAGGTATATTTAATTTTAAATAATGTATACTTAAGAGAAATGTGATTTATTTTATGCTTTCCAGTGATTTAAAGAGAAATATCAGTGAAATAAAATTGATAATTCACTGTTTGAAACAGAGAAAATTATCACTCCGGTAATTGTCACTGTTTCACGTTGGGCTGAAAATGGTGACGTCATGACGTTATAATTCCCGCGAATGTAACACAACGGCGTAAAAAGCATTAAATAAATAGAGGAGTTTTGTTTAAAGTAGTGTAAGATCGTATGGTCATGAGTGGTCATAAAAACAATATTTTCACTAGTGGTGCAGCCACGAGTGAAAATATCTAGTTTTTGTTACCACGAAAGAAATAAAATACGATCTTTCACTGTATTAAACACATTTTATTTTTATTTCATGCTTTTGAACGATAAATGAAAAAAACGCGCGAGATATGCTGAAGCGTCACAAGTTTTGTGTATTATGACGTCATAATTATCATTCCAAATTGTAGATCATTGTTGTGGTGGGAAAATAGTGCCACTTTTACTGCGTCGTTATCGTTTAAATATATTTGTATTGAACTTTAGTATGGGTGTTCTGTTGTTTAAAAAGGCAGATGTTTACACTGACGATTACGGTATTCACATACTTTAAAAAAATAAACATAAACACGTTAAAAGTAGTTCCATATAAAAACCAAGAGAGTGAAATGATCAAACGTTATCATTTCACTCGACCTAGAGTGAAATGATCGGGTTATCATTGACTGGTATTCTCCACTCATTCACCGCATAGCATGAAAACATTTATATGTTTCGGCAGAATATCGATTTTTTATCACACGTGATCATAGAAAAAATATATTTTCACTCGTAGCTGCGCCACTCGTGCAAATATAAATTTCTATGATCACTTGTTAATTAAAATCGATATTCTGCCGAAACCAACATATATCCTATATGTATCTGGCGACAAACATAATATCCAATTTAAATATATGTATAATTAAATCTTAATTGATATTAGACATTTACTAATATGGGATCAATCGAAATGGTAGCATAAAATGTTGATCAAAGATTAAGACAACCTGAAAAATTGTTGTCTTAATCAATTGTTATGTAAGCAGCTCACACGCCTTCAGCATAACCTGAGCTGAGATGTCTTCAGTAGAGAACACTGACTTAGAACAATTAATTTGTAGAAAAGCGTTCGGTGGTCGGTGGTAAAACGCATAACAAGAAAATAAGAACAGGAAAAACATCCGTAAGGTGTGACAAAAAAACTTAGCTAAATAAATATGTTGTTATTTTACCTTCCTCACGGTTACAAAGTTTGACACATACCCATTTAAACCCGACCAATACTTATGCATATTTTCACAAATGTCAATTATATTCTAATTATGTTTATGTATATCAACTTTGACTTCATTTTAGTAGCAAGTATGCCACGACGAATTATGTGTAATACTAATTTTGATTAATTTCGCATAAAAAGGAATTGGAATATGATGACTCTAATTAGTAGAATTTAAAGCGAAATATGCTTCCAAAAGAAAAAATTTCAAACAACACATGTTTGTAAAATATCAAAATATCAAGAAGGACATGTTTTATGATACTTTATTACATACCTTAATAAATTAATAATAAATAATAAATTAATAAATAGCAAAAAATTCGTTGATTTCTTTCCTATATGGACATGAAAAATGCGAACATACACCTCAGATGTGGCGATATGGCTTTCTGGACTGTTGGCGCAAGCCAACAGGATTTAGCAGTTGTATTCAGAAATCGGTCTTGAGGGAGCTACTTCATTACTCTGCAGGCTACGTGTCATTAAATCTATAAGTTAGTTTTATGTATTTCTTATGTGTTTTATTGTCTTTATAGTTTCTCACGATGTAATTCTGCGCTCATCGCAGTATTGCATTACCAGTCTGTGTTCAGGTTAATCGTTTGACGTGAAGATTTGATGCCAATGCTGAACCACATGTTACACAAAATTTGCCATAGAAACTGTTATAATGTCCACATCATTACAATGAAACATCGTTTATTGACACATCAACGTGTTTTTTATGATATTTTTTTTTAATAGAATGGTCTGTATAAAGGATACAAATTGCGTTTTATGTATGCTGTCATTATACCTATTACAAAATTAAACAGTGTCGACCGCATAGCTTTACATAATATTTGAAATTCACATATTTTTCATAAAATATATGATCAAAAAGACTCAAATTCATTCTGCGGGTGTAAAATATACATGTACTGCATGTGCACATGCTCCAACAAAGAACAGGATGATATTACTCTTTCTTTTTACCAATTATACGCTAATTTGGGAAACACCTCTTAATCGTGTATTAAACTTTAAACAATTAAATTGCACCTTAAGAGAACAAATGCAATTTGTGCGTGCAAGCCGTTTACTTATGGTGTTTGATTTAACTGATAGATCCTAATATAAATTATGAGTTGACTATAAATGTAGGTCGAGCTGACCTCATGTTAAAAACATATTTAGAGATGTATTATGTTTATATACATTTATTCTATTATAATCCCTATCATGAATTTGAAGGAAGATATACAACACCACAGAGGTTCACAATCTAAAAACATATTCAGTGGTGTATTATGTTTATATACATTTATTATATTATAATCCCTATCATAAATTTGAAGGAAGATATACAACACCTCAAAGGTCCACAACCTATGTTGTAGTTGAAGCATGGGGTGCTTTCATATTCATATGGTAAATATAATTGTTGTTTAAAAAAACAGTATGTTGTATTAAGGTGACATTGTTTTAATGTATACAGTTCAGTAAAAATACGAGAAGTTGCTTATGTAAACACATTTATGTCGTATAAGATAACAGTTTGTATCATAAGCATTATTAATATCTAAAAACTTTTCTGGGTTTAAACATAGATAGAGCACATGTCGCAGACTCGTTTGGAGAATAGCATAATACATTTACGCGTATGTGTTTTCATAACCGTAAGTGCGTGTGTATGTATTGCGCTCTCCATTCCAATTTTCCATATTGATGTATAATATATAAATTAATAGATAATTATGCATGAGAATGCACAAGCTGTGCGTGGGTACTTTTGAGTAGCCGTAAACGTTAACGTAAAAGAAAACAGACCAGCATATTTAAAAATAAACTTAGAAATACTTGCTTAACGGTCTATAGTTCAAAACCACACTATCACAATTGATTGCACAACAGTATTTTTGGGATCCCAAAGTGTGTTTCGTCGCTGCATCTATTTAATTGTAAATTTAAATAGAATGGCAGATAAACTTATATACTTACAATATTAAAATAGAAATTAAATCAGAGTACCCACTTTAAAGCGAATCACTGGCCAGTGAATCGCGTCCGTGAGTTTTTTAATACTGTAACGAATAGTAGCACATTTATACCGCCTGGTCTGTGTAGCTCGGATAATTATTCAGAAACGAAAGTACGGTTTTAACGCACCTACACTAGAATATAAGACATACAAACATCCCGTGTTATATAAATATTAAAAGCCTGTTTGTATCGTGGTGGTCCGGGGACAATGGATTATCCCAACTATTTCCCATTGTCTCAATTTCGACTTCCATTTTAGCAACAATTATGTCATGACGATCTAATATTGAATATGGATACGACTTTTTTTTTCTTAAAGGGACCATTTTAAAAATATATAACAACCTACTAAATAAACGTTTAATAATGCACACAATATATTATGCATTAATTGACCTTGTTATCTTGGTTACACACACATGTTAACACCAAAGCCAACTTATCTATAAGGCATAAAAAATATGTTTGTTTCAGGTAACATGACAAAAAAAAATAGGGTAGGTAGGTAGGGAATTTGTGTGTGTGTGTGTGTGTGTGTGTGTGTGTGTGTGTGTGTGTGTGTGTGTGTGTGTGTGTGTGTGTGTGTGTGTGTGTGTGAATGGTCTACTTGAAGCGTCTCACACTGAATGAATATTCAAATTAAAACTTAAACATTGTTTTGAAGTGGATGTTTTAATTACACAACTTTTGCTGCAAATATTTATCATTTATGCACTTCAATTATGATACAATTTTACTATATTATCATATCAATTTCCAAATGCATGAAAATCATTACAATCTGTAAAAACCATGCCACCTTTCCAGTTTACATCTATATTTAAGTCAATTTGCAAGGCACTGAATTTTATTATTAAATGGTCATATCGTATCAAAATGTATACGCAGTGAACTGAATATAAACAAACTTGTGTGCTTGTTAAAATGTATACATCATTACTAGCTAGATCCCAGATGTGCAAGTTTACTGTTACTTAAAGTTATGATACAGCTAACGCTACATTCTTCAGTATAGTTATTAACGACTGGAATTCTTCAACAGATTACATTAAAAGGATAGAAAAGTAGATAAATATAAACCATCTGTTAAGAATCATCTTTAAGCATGGCAACACATAACTGAATTTTACACTGTGTACATGAACGTTTATGTTTTATATGTGCAAAATGGTACTGCCTCAGTAAAATTGACATGTATATCAAAATGCATCAACAGTATGCTGTAGAAACTGTATTATTTTAAAGACGATATAAACAACTCGAGGGTAGATAAAAACAGTTTTAAATAAAATGTTTTAAAGCTTTTTTGTTTTTGTCATTTCTGTCAAGTTTAAATGAGAATGGGTATACTACTACAAAAATTACCATCATAAAAATCTTACTTTAATACTTCATAGGAAGGAAGTGTTGAGGTCACAATACACAAAATAAATAAGTCACGTAGGGCTGTACTCTCTAAATAAATCCACAAGTTTAACTCGAAGACATGTTTTTAGGTTTAGACACTTGCTTTGATATTCTTTTTTGGAGATATTTGTAGGGTAAGCATTGGTATGCACAAATAAATGACTGATATGTTTTAAGATTGGAGACTACAGTATGACACTTGCGCTGAGGCGGGTTACATTCAACTAGAAAGTAGCCGCTAAAAAGATGGTGATAAAACAGTCAACTTTGTTTAGTGTCGAGTTCTTTCTTACATAATACATGACATACCCTTTTTATTGCTTAAATCAATTCAGCTCCTTAAGAAAAGGTAGGTTATGACGGTCCCTATGTGCAAAATGTTGCATTTATTTTTGGTTAAAGTTATCGCTTTTACATTAAATTACATAAGGATTGGAATTAGTATATTGTAACCTTGAATGGGATCCAGCCATTAAATGATATGACAATGTATGTGAAACGCTTTTAACAAATTAACCGAAAAGTCGTCCAGACGATTCGGCTGGCGAAATGAACCGCAAGAAATCGCAAGAAATCGCTTATTACCACGAAGAAAAAATATTTCGAGAGAAAAAATTACCGAAAAGAAAAATAATCCGACGAACTCAATAAAATGTTCAAGGGTCGGGGCATTTTCTTTGGGTAGGTCGGGTTACGCCTAAATGCAGAAGAGATGGTGACCGGTGAGTTGTTTCTTCCCGAGTGCCCTATGTATTTTATGCATTCCTTGCAATAATTATGTTTCAGTTAAATCCTCTAGACGAATGACGGGTTATGCTCCTCACAACTTTATTACACTATGGTAGTTATGTTGTGAACAAAAAATAATAATCTGACTGAAATGCGACTGAAATGCGACCTTCCTTGTAAGATCTGATGGCCCAATTTATATTGGTCTATTCTCGACTTTCAAGACTTGCTGAACAGATTATATATATCTCAGTGTGTTCGCTTTATGATTTTCAAATGTGAAAACCGAAAACAACTAATAAGCCCGTCATCTTTTGGAAGCTACACTGTGTACTGTATGACTTTGCAAGACCGCAATGGCAAGTCAGCTTCTAGGACATTTAACGGAGTGAAGGTCTTCACGAAAAGACCAGTATTTCAACAAGTTTAGAACTAAAAGCTTCAGCAGACATTGTCCTTAATTATAAGATATTTTTGCAAGACGTGTATTATATATTGTGAACGACAATTAATGTTGTTACCAAAGCAAACAGTTCATGTTTATTGGACATGCATTTGACGGTAATGATCCTGGAGATCGAATCAACCAATTAAATGTATTGTGTGAAAGTAAACTGCAAAGTATACGAATATGAAATACGTGGCTATATTCACAAACCCCTCGTTTTAATGTGTTTGATGTGTTTGTATTCTACACTTCC
The DNA here is from genome assembly GCA_027627225.1 of Congeria kusceri. NCBI lineage: Eukaryota > Metazoa > Mollusca > Bivalvia > Myida > Dreissenidae > Congeria > Congeria kusceri. Next base: position 33,696,439 of record CM051032.1, on the reverse strand, counting down.
TAGTTGAGGTCAAAGTGAGGGTCTGTGGAACGCTCGCTTAAGCCACGGTCATAACCCACTGCGGTGGCCGCAGACCGCAGACCAAACGCACGATTTTGAGATCGCAAGGCAAACGCATGCGTTTGGTAAGAACTTGTGGAATTCGTACGGGCATCGTGCGGCCAACATACGGGCGAACTGCGTTCGCCGCACGTCTATCGCGCGTTGTCACTTTTAGCAGACCGCAGCTGTCTTTGCGAATATATGGAAAATGTGTTAAAAGCATGCACAAATTCGCGGTTATTTATACAATGCACATAGCTCCTTGAGGTCACCGTGCGATAATTGCACGTGTCTTGCGGGGAGCGTTAGTTGTCCGTTTCTTTCTTGCGTCGCCGGCTCGTTTATCGCAAGGAAACCGTAAGTACTACGCAAACAAGTGCACCTTGTGTGCTTGCGACAGGCAATTTCGAAGCAAAAAACGTAGAGAGCCCGTAGGTTGATCGCACGATGTTCGCACGGTGCCCGCACGATAGGTGATCGACGCAAGGCTGACGCATCAAGTTAAGCGCTTGCGCGAATGTCTGTTGCGGTTGTTGCGGCGACCTGGCGATCGAGGAAAACACGCACGGGCGCCGTAGGTCCGACGCACGTTTTTAACAAAACTCTCGACGCAAGCTCGACGCAGCCCGGTTGTGACCGAGGCTTTAACCGGCTGCACTGCAAATAATACTGGTATGCAATATTTAACGTGCTTTCTTCTCGATATATTAAAGAGTCCGAAATAGTAGCTATCGTCTTGGGGTTTAAGCGAAGAGCTTCCATAGACGTATACATATAAAACATACCATTTTGGCGTACTATTCTGCTAAAAATATATACATTTTATTATATATAAAATAAGGTAAAACACACTAACCCTGGTCTACTCGTATGAATCAACATTTTTTATAATTTCTGTATGAAAACACAGTTGATCTTGTATGGAAAAATAAGTCATTTAACTAGCGTGAAGGTAAGGCCTTTAGTTATTACGCAGATATATTAAAGCCATTCGTCTGTGCAGGCACATCATAAATAGACGTTAACGTAAACTTGACAGTGACAGTTTTGGAATCATTTATGACGTCATTGTATGACGTCAGAATTTTTGACGTTTAAGCGGATCTCTCGCAATTTTATTTATTGTCCAAAAGCATAAAATAAAAAGAAACTTCGTTGATTTCGATGTAAGATCGTATTTTATTTAACTCCTGAAAATTTGATTTTCTATGAACACTCGTGAAATAAAATACGATCTTACACCGAACTCAACAAACATCCTCTATATCATATATCACATTATTTGACGATTCGGAATATTATGAGAACTTTAGTAGAACAAAGTAGAAAGGTGTATTCATTTACATCGTTGCAAAACGACAATTCTAACATGATACTCGCTAATTTTTCTATTGATAAAGAAAAAAATGTATCGTTGTTAAACTACCGAATAAACAACGCAGAAAGAACAGATTTTAAGCGGAGTATAGTAAAAAGTAGTTCCAAACTTGCAAAAATAAAGGCCATAACATGTTAGAATCGAAATAATTTTCGCATTATCGTTGTTAATCGGTTAATAAACAACTCTTTGTTGTTCTGATGCGTAGCTATTAAAACGTAGCTGACGCCCTCGTGGTTTAATTAATACACATCGAAACTTTAAATCTTTGTTTATTGGCCGATAAACAACGATAAATCGAAAATTATTTCTTAATTGATAAGCAGTACACACATGCAAACAATTGCATAAAAATGATGAAAATAAGAAGGGGTTTCATATATGCATATGTATATATTAACCATTGTTAGTTAATTTTCAGCATGTGGTGGTTTAAAATGTTAACATTTAAGACTAACTTGCAATTTATGTGACCGTCGGATATTTTTCCACATGTTCTATGTTACTTTTGCAAGAAAAAAAAAAAAACACAGCCTCAATAAGTATTATACTTATCTTAATCCAGTCGCATTCCTTTATATTTGGCATTTATACTTAAGGTGTAGTTAAATGTACAATAGCGTTTTTTCAAGGTATTGAAATGTTGACTGTACAAAATTATAGAAGCTTTTATTCTGCTGTTTGCCAATGGATCAAGTTACGCTTCATAATGTATTTAACTCTGCGTGTGACTTGCATTTCAGCCATAGGCACAAATAAGTTAGAGCTACTTGCATTACTGATTAAACCTATTACGAATAAGGCAGTGTGTCTTTCTGTGGAACGTAACGCACTCACGTACGTAAAATTAACAATATTACATTATTAATACTATTAAAATTAAGGGATAATAAATGTATAAATAATATATATTATGTATATAGAGGATATTTGTTTAATGCAGTGTAAGATCGCATTTTATTTCATGAGTGATCATAGAAACAATATTTTCACGAGTGGCGCAGCCACGGATGAAACTATCTAGTTTCTGTGACCACGAATTAAATAAAATACGATCTTACACTGATATAAACAAATTTTCTATTTTTTTCATGCTTTTGAACGATAAATAAAAAATGCACGATATGTGCTGAAGCGTCTCAAGTTTTGTGTATTATGACGTCATAAATATGACGTCATTATGATCCCAAAATTGTCGATCATTGTTGTGGTGGGAAAATAGTGCCACTCTTACTGCGTCGTTGTCGCTTAATTATATTTGTATTAAATTTTATAATATGTTTTCTGTTGTTTAAAAAGGCCGATGTTAACACTGTCGATTAGGGTATTCACATACTTTCAAAAAATAAACATAAAATCAAAGTTTAAAATAGTTCCATATAACCAATAGTGAAATGATCAAACGTTATCATTTTTACTCGACCTAGAGTAATGATCTGGTAATCATTCACTGGTATTCCCCACTCATTCACCGCATAGCATGAAATAAATGTTTCAATTCATGGAAATGACATGGATTTATTTCGAGTGTTTTATGCGTGTACTTTACAAGAACTGTAATTGGAAAAACCTTAAACAACTTTTTGTCTGAACCTACAAGCCATGGATATTTTGTACGTAACATTGCCTTATAGTAATTTTCCAAAATTGTTGATGCCATTTTAATAGGAAAAACGTCGCAACTCTTCTTGTTATGCCCCCGGCCTGTTGATGCGGGAGGCATATAGTGATTGTTCTGTCCGTCCGTACTTCCGTCCGTAACAAGGTTAACTAGATTTTACCGTTTCGACTAGCACCAACACCGCTTACTACAACATTTGGATACATACACAGTTGTTGCTAATGACCATTCCCTATCCACCCATATCACCAAACCTTACTTTGACCTTGAACTTGACCGTATTTGCACTTGGAATAATTCAAATGGGATGTTTCTTGGTTAACAAGATTTTACCGTTCCGTCTAGCACCAACACTGCTTTCTACAACACTTGGATACTTACACAGTTGTTGCGTATGACCATCCATAATCCACCCATATCACCCAACATTACTTTGACCTTGACCTAATTTGGACGTAGAATAAATCAAATGGGCTGTCCAGCCCTAACCGGGGGCATGTGTGTTTATCGAACACAGTGTCTTGTCTAAAACCACATGGCCCATGAACCTGATTTTTGGTATGTAGTATTATGGTCCTTTACCAAAATTGCTAGAATGATGCACAAGGGTTGAAATTCGACCCATCTCCGGGCGCATTTAAATGGACATCACAAAGAAAAACCTGTTACAATTATACGAAAATACAAGGCCGGTGTCCTACATATGTGGTATATAATCTTGTGTTCCTTTGCATATATTTGTTTTTAAATGAACCCACTGGGCCCCAAAATTTGCCCGCCCAAACTACTTATATTTGGTATGTAGCACTGGCGTATGATCCATAATTCAAATTGACAAAAAGTATGCCCCTGGTTTAAATTCGTTAGATTAGTCTATGAAGGAAAAACCTTCCACCATTTTATCGTTTTTCCTGGTTCAATTTTATTTGTACGTAAATATATTAAAAATACCTATCATGTCTAAAATTACTAGGCCTAGGTGTTTGATATTTAGTGTGAAGCATTTATTTTTTACCAAAATTACAGAAAAAGTGCTCCTGGGCTTAACAATGGCACCGCCCCGGGGCTCAAGGGCTTTATATTGACTTTTGTAGGAAAAAAATTCAAATTGTTTTTATCGATACTAAAAAGCATACAGATGAGATATTTTGTATGTATCACATTATGTTCCTGTACCACTATTGTTCAAAAGTTTATTCTGGACTATATGTGGTCCTGCCCAGGGGTTCATCATTATGTACCCCTTCGACGATGGCGTGGTAAACTGGTTTGTTAATGTCGGTCGGTCAGTCTGTGTCTGTCGGTTGGTCGTTAGACCACTTTCGTTTTCGCTCTCTAAGTCCAACAGTTTTTATCCTATCATCACTAAACGTAGTGAAAATCTTTGTGGGCATAATATCTCGGATAAGTTTGATAATCAACCAAATCACCCCTGGAACTGGAGTTATGGCCCTTAATATATCTAAAATTGGACCTTTTGCAGTTTCCGCTGTCTTTGTGCAACCGTTTTCATCCGATCTTTACCAAACTTATTTTATAGATCTCTTTTAACCTACAGGTAACCTGTTTTAAAAACAGCTTATGCTATATATAGATTTAATATGTCTGAAACTACAGGGCATATGCCTTTGATATTTGGCGTGAACTATTGGCGTATATTTCTTTACCATTTTTTGGCTTTTGGCTGAAATGGCTCGAAGCTTGTTAATTCGGACTTAAAGTAGATAAAACATTCCAATATGTTCTGGTCCAAACCAAGTTAGCTTAAAAAAGTAAACCTTTTATATGTGCATGTAGCCTTGCCGTATGGTCCTGATTACAAATGTTTTAGTAGTGCCTTCGGTCTAATAAGTAGGCCTTCAGCGTTTTTAGTGTTTGTGAAGCTCATTGAATGAACATTTCAAAAATATATTGCGATAAAGTGTTGTTTATCGACTGATAAATAACGCTTTGGAGTTCTGATCCCTAACAAGTAGGAAATAAACTAGGAATTAAAGTCGTTTTAACAACATTATATCGATTTGAACATGCTCTGACAAATAAAAATCAGAAATTTCAATGAAAACTATATTTAACGATATTCCCCCATTCTTTTTTCGCGCATATGTTGCACGCGTGTCCCTGCTGTTACAATGTTGTCATTCATGATAAAAAATTCTTTATAACGTCACTTTCATTCAAACTGAACGAATCGGTTTCGAAACTAGATTTTGTGTTTTTTATTGGATATTTTCATTCGGTAGATAAGTTATTTGTCTATAAAAACACGATCGCATGTAATGCCTTAATACAATAGCAGTTTTAATTGTTAGTTGAAACAACTGGAAATGTCTGTTGTATGATGTGTTGAAATAAATAATGATGATCATTTTGCATTGCCGTTCGTAATATTATTATCATAATAGATTTAGAGGACGCCAACAAATCTCTGATTAATGCTAAGGAAAACAACAACAACGTAGTAAGCAATATTTAAAGTTTAACTGTATCAGCTGAAAACAAACAATACTACAAGACAAATATGTATCCATGTTGTGTAGCATAACAATGCAATACATAGTATGCGTGTGCAATACATAGTATGCGTGTGCAATACATAGTATGCGTGTGCAATACATAGTATGCGTGTGCAATACATAGTATGCGTGTGCAATACATAGTATGCGTGTGCAATACATAGTATGCGTGTGCAATACATAGTATGCGTGTGCAATACATAGTATGCGTGTGCAATACATAGTATGCGTGAGACTATTACGCAATTTTTTCGCCTTACGTATCGGTTTTCACAAATGGAATGTTTAATTTCAAAATGTATATCAAGTTACACGCTTTGGATACTGTGGATACGAAAACAGGATGCATGTATCAAAAAAGTAAAACCGTGTGCAAAATTACATTAAATATACGTATATAAGAGTCTTGGACGAATCTGAATAAATCTGAACTCAAATATATGTGGCGTGGCGTGGCAAAATCGGGTTAAATGCTTATCGTGCCGGATTAGCCTGTGCAGTCCGCTTCTATGATAGTTTCTGTTTCAAGGAAGTCTCTTCTAAACATAAATCGTCTGTAGGCGGAAATTGTAGTCCTGGATTAGCCTGTGCGGACTTCACAGGATAATCCGGGACGACATTTTACGCACATGAATTTAACCCGATTTTCCCACAACGGCTTAAATGTTTTTATTAATTATGGAAGTTGAGACAGCAATTATTGGCGATATTTTGAAATGCATAAAACATTATATGGACCAAAATTACATATGCAAATCTTAGCAATCAAAAGAAATCAAATATTTCAGTCGGTGGCTTTATTTTCCTACTTAATGTTCCCTGTATGTGGTTTTATTTTCTACTTCCTGGTGGAGGTCATGGATGAGGTCATGGTTTACATTGCTAAAATAATTTGTATTTGAAAGAACCTTTATATTCGCAACACGAATCGATCGTCGTAATGTTTGATATGAACTTTTTTAACGATTACATTTAAACATTATGTATGTGTCTATATTGATAAGATCAATATCCTCGATTAAGCATGAACTCCGCGCTTCCTGCTTGCTGTTATGAACCATAACACATGTAAAAGACAACAAAACATTTCCGGTGAAAGACACTTTTGCATGTCTTTTCGCACGTTCAAGCTTAGCTGTAATAATTTATAAGCATATTCATTAATGTGCTCCTTATATAATGGTCATCTGTTAACTTTTATTTTTTTATTTGTTCTATCTTTAGTAATGCTTTAAGGTTGATGAGCATCTGTCAATGACTAACTAAGGGTACGGATCAAGGATGCTGTTTATAGCGTGCATGCTGGGTAAGGTTATATTTGATTTGTCCTATGATTATATCGTAAACTAGTCTTTTGATTTTGTGACGTATTCCTTATAAGTTGTACATTTTATTGATTGCTAAAATTTGCCATATTACTGTGTAAACTGCGTTATTAGAAAGAGTGAACATAGGAACAGTTTAATGATATCCTTTTTCTTGCTAACTTCTTGTCACTTGTGTATGTTCTTTCAGTTCTTTTCTATCAGCAAAATGTTGCACTTGCACTAAACGATGGATCAGTTCGAACATGTAGGTACTTTAATCAATCAGAATAATAGCTTTAATAAATAATACAGTTGGTACATTATCAATAATACTGAGTTATAGATACTAGTAGGATCAGGCACGAGTTGTCATTTAATACAAGATTTTATTTAACGAGTTCAGACAATACTTGTTTGTAAGCAATCTAATATAATAATGTGATTAAAACATGTCAACCACAAAACGTTTTATTACTTTAAGCTTTGACTACAATACACATTAAATTGGTTGAATTAAATATTCTCCGTGGTAAGCTGAAACTTTTATCTTGAAGTCCATATGAAATTACTTGTATATCATTGCTAGACAATTTCACTGACAAGGACATCCGGTTGGTTGGCGGCAATAGTGAACTTGAAGGACGAGTGGAAATACGCATCAATGGCGTGTGGGGAAGAATTTGTAGGGACAGCTGGTTCGAGATAAGAGAAGCAGATGTCCTGTGCAGAATGCTTCACACAAATCTGAGGTTCACATTAATATTCACCCGTGATACGTAATCTTATCACATAATTTTAGTAAGCTCACTCTACATCACCGTAATGTCGATTGTTTATTTAAGGGATATTTTAAAGTTCAAATTAATTGATCATTTATTTGAGAATGTCCAATTAATCTATTTGTGTTCACCAAAAACACAGTGCCCTGAACTACTATACAGACGGACGATACGGATACGGCACGGGTCCCATATTTTACGATCAACTGTCGTGCAGTGGGTCAGAGCAAACCATTCACAACTGTTCCAGTCAAACGGGCGTAACCTGTTCACAGTCATCGGATGTTGGTCTGATGTGTACAGGTACTACAGTTTGACACACGTATACAGAAATGCATAAAAACCACGTACTGTTGCCAATACATGTATATCGATTGTATAAGTTATATAAATAAATATCAAAGCTTTTTATGAACTGTTGACAGGTTGTTCACGTCCGATACCGCATCATTATGGATTGCTTGAGCACGTCAACATCACCAGCTATGGCGATGTATACACAGGCAGATGCAGCAACGGGTCATCTACTTTCCAATTCTGGCATCGATGCGCACTCAATGGCACGTGGGAAGAAAATGGTACAAGATGTGGACCATTAGGTAATCTAGATCTGTTTCAGTGAGGCTATAACTCTTTTCACATAAACATACGTAGAATACTTTTAATAAATAATTAATAAATATAAATATATCTAGCTAGTCTAAAAAAACTTGACCCACGAGCCCTGGTATACCCTGGTTATGAATTCAAATTATCAATGAAGCTGCACTGAAGAATGTAGTATTGGCTAAAACTAACTTTAATGAACATAAAATTATACATTCTGGACCCAGCTGAATAATGATGTACATCTTTAAAAATATTTTATATATGAAGGACATCTGTCGTAAAATATTTTAAACAACTGATTTAGTCGTATTTATTTGTGTCTGTAATCTTTATTTAGCAGTTACATATCGGCCAGAATTCTGTTATTTACAGTCTTTTTCTACCACATTGTTGATCTGACAATCTGACAATCCTGTTTTGGCATATTAAAAGGTTTTTGTTCAAGTATGTATTTGAAAAAGATCACAAGGAAGAGCTCAAATAATTAATATGAAATTGTATGAGTGCAGAGTACAGGTCTGTTATATTTTTAAAATAAAATAATTGTGTTTGTCTATGCGAATCAATACGAAAATTCACGTTTGAAACTACATTGTTTACAACAGGTTCACCTGACAGAGAACTATTAATGTTTAGACCTATTTATTTTCAACTGTTGTGATGTTCAGTTACCAGTAAGCGAAAATATACAATTTATTGTCCATCAACCAGGGCGTATAACATTCTAGTACATCACAGATTTTAATGAAAACTTAATTTTGATTTTTTATGGGCAAATAAAATACACTGTCATCTGTATACACAACTTATTTACAATCAAGCTCAATGCTAATGACATGTATATTATAATTTGCATTTACTAAAGACAGAAGTTGTTCCAAAATACACTCGGGTACACCACAGGTAACTGATTTATTGTTAGAAAAAGGCGTTGTTTAGGCTTATTGTTTGCTTGCTTACACATAAATAAGACAAGAAGTAGTCAGTATTTTAGATTCCTATAACAAATAAGTTTTCTGCATAATATAACATGGTATACTGTAACGAATGCATTTTGAAGATCAAACATAATCAGGCCTGTGTTCAGACCCTTAGAATTTTTTTTTCTGATAGATCAGACGTGCAAGACAGGTGTCGGTAGAGTTTGAATTTCTTAAACGTGACTGAATTTCGTCAAGTAAATTATTGTCAGTTAAAAACGGTGTTAGTTGTGAATATATTGAATATTCTAACAGTTTTGACACTATACGTAAATACACTGACTGGTCTATAGTTTCCAGATGTCGAAAATATGTGTGATGGGTATCTTTAGCAACACATCAACAAAAATAAACGCCAACCGTTTGCAGCTTAAACAATCAAATGTTTAATGTGTACTTGCGTATTCTAGCTATAAGAGACGTCCGATTCGTTGGTGGAGTAGGCCTGTATGATGGAGGAGTGGAGGTTCTTGTCGGAGACACTTGGGGACCGGTGTGTGGAATAGGATACGACGAGACATTTTTTTTTTATTCTGACGTTGGCGTGTTTTGTAAAATGAAAGGACTTGCGTAAGTGGACTTAAATAAAGATAACGATTTTTATTTGGTGGCTTCTCTTAAAAAAATATATAAAATTGTAACTTTGTACAGGTATTAAGTTGTGTTTAAATGGTGTGCTTTTAACTGATTTGTATATGGATTTATGTTATTATTAAATATGCTGGCACATGAAAACTTAAAGAAAGAATAATTTCTTCAACATTGTCATGATAAATGATTTTGAGCCTTATAATATTCTACATGAAATACTGATGCCCATTGTTGCATGCGATTAATAATAGTTAGTATAATTAACGTTGTTTATCTAGTAGCATATCCGAAGTGTGTTATTGGTATACTGAACAATCCAGCATTCAGCTCCTGCATCCAAAATGTATAAAACCCGCTTTATACTCGCTCCGCTCTATATTTTCAACTGAAATTTTAATATGTTATGTATATATCTAGGTTTAATAAACAACGCCAATCTAACCCAGTTACAAAGAAACTAAACGCTCGACCAGAGTAACAGAGCTCAATGGCAGTTAGTTCTTAGATTATTGCCCGTAGTGTGTCTTAAATTTACAAGCAGAACATAATACATATGAATAAACTGTATGTTTAACATATAATCTCCATTGGCAGCAATTCATGACTAGTTACTGCAGTCATCTTTTGTTAATGAGATTCGTCTGTTTCAGATATACAACATATGACAGATATTGGCGCTACAATAGTGTTAACGGGTTCATCGGAAACATTCGTTGCTTGTCCAATGCAGGCCATGTCAACTTGTGCAACTATACAACAATCTACACATGCCTTTATCAACTAGGCGTTGCATGTGAAGGTATCAGCGAGAATATTGTATGATATATGTTATATTCGGCTCTTGATAGTTTAGTTGTAAAACAAAAGTAAATCTGCCTTTATAGAAAAAATTATAATTAGAATTCAAAACCATGTTGAAGAAATTAAATTGCACCCTTAAACCTGTTTGTCCATAACATGTTATAAAAATGTACGCTGTTTGCTTAATTCAAGAATAAATTATGAACGCGAAATTTGTTATTTACATACAAAAATATACTATTATTTTCCTTCTGTCCTGTTAATAAATGCGTGATTTTCTTTTATATCTATTTACATGTATATTAGGTTATGGTAAGGGATGTAAAAACACATTTACTGAATATTTATCATTACGAATTTTTATTTCGAATATGGGTATGATTTTATATGAACTAATATGTTATTGCTAACAGAAGTAAGCATACCTTGTTTGAATGCCTATATAAATAAAACATAAGTTAATACCCAAACACGGGTACTGGAATCACAAGGATACGTACCTCGTCACAAAATCGAGTACGAGAGCATCCAACAAGGTGAACTAAATCTGATATGTTATAACATGTTTTATGTATTTATAAAGGTAGGCTTACTTTTCAATATTTACTTAAAAAGTACAGTCAAAACGTATTTTGCAGATAAATACCTGAAAATGATATTGCAGTAAGCACCGCAATCCTTCCCAACTGGCTCAGGTCTAGCCGACAACCTTTTAACATGGAAAAAAAAAACACTAACCATTTTTGTGTGAGAATTTTTAGATTATGATCCGCGATATTTAGAGAGAGATTTAGAGTGCTGCTTATGGCAAGGTGTTTCTTTATTCTTATTTGTCAGGATATCCCCTGAACATCACCTCCATTCAGTTGGTCGAAGGACCACGTTATGGACGAGTAGAACTGCGTGTTGAGGACACTACTGGGTTTATCTGCTATGATAATTTTGGTTTTGAAGATGCCCAAGTACTTTGCAAAATGTTTGGGTTTAGGTAAGTATTTCGTTATCCAAAAAAAAAATCATCAGCTTGCCTTATATTTTCTTATCCTCTCAGTGACACCGATCAATATTGTCAAAACATTTTCCAATACAAAAGTTCATTGACGATGTTTCGCTACCATAATAGCGCTATTCGATTTTGATATACATAAGCACTAAAATGTCAGAATTGTTAGTTTTAGTTTTTACAAATCGTAGTTAGAATATTTAACTTAATAGGAAGCTTCAGTACCAAGAGTAGGCGTACATGGTGTCAGAACATTCCGGTTAAATGATATTTCATATGTGTTAGGGGCCATTGCTAATAGCTGTCAATAGTATATAGTGCATCATTCGTGCAAGAGCTGTGTTAATCACTGGATTGATTTCAATAACACGTTAGTACTCGGAAGAGCTGAGTACTGTATCAAGCCATTTCGTGAAGATACCATTTAAAGTTATTCGTCTTTTATTTTTGCTGTCAATGACATATACTTTAACCTCCCTGATTCGCTATTCTCATCAGCAGTGGCAGGAATTCAATACCAGAAGTAGATGTACATGGTATCAGGGTATTCTGCTTCAATGATTTTCTTAGAGTTATAGGCCTTTGATTATTTGCACGTGGTTTACAATACAGGCAATTTCACAGCAACCTCTGGCGAAAATTCAAAAAGACCCGATCCACGGATTCAACACCAAGAGGAAACAAATATATTGTCAGAATGTTGTACAGATTTATGGACCTTTGGTTATTATCTCTAAAATATGAATGCATTGTTTGTGCCAGAGCTGTTTGTCTGGAACTTCTGTATTAAATTCAATGATACTTAATGGGAAGCTTACCAAAATAAACAATGATGTTTCACCTCAGTGATTGTTCTTGAAGTTGGGAAGCATTCATTAGTTTAATCCACAACGTTGTTTATAAAGGGTTTATGCTCTACTCATTATAGCAATATACCTATTAATACTTATTCAAGATATTTATATTGTACTCAGAAATTCTTAGCAACACACTGTTATGTGAAGATCCAGAGTGTGTCCCATCTCCTCTACCTACTTTTACGAATTTTTAATCATTGCTGCAATTTACATCTATTTATTTCTTACTGAAATATATTAAAGATAATCAAACTCATTGGCGCCGGGACATGGAGTTGTGCTCTGCTGCATGGTCATTATCCTAACTTTACTGCTTAAGATATAATACAACAATGAATATTCTTTAAACAATGTTAGCTACTGAATAAATCATTATGAATTTTTTTTTGAAACGCAAAAGACAGATGGAAAGACAGGCGAAGATATCGCGGACGGACATGACAATTACTAAATGCCTTCTGTGACATTGTATTTCAGTGCCTCTTTGTTCTATGTGGACTATTCGTACAACACGAGTAATCTTTCTCCTATGGTGCGAAACTTGCAATGCACTGGCCAAGAAAGTCACATAAATAACTGCACGTACAGGAGCCCATACTTCAGTTACACGTGCGAGCAAGGGGCTGTCGCACTTTTGTGTACAGGTGATATTTGCGTATACATTTACTTGATTCTTGCTATGGAATATACATTATATTCTATCAGAGTCAAATTCCTCGAAATGGGTTTGACTTAAAAGAAGATATTCTCATTTAAACAATCTAGACCGTTACGTCATCTGAAAGATTCATATATCGATTTCGTATATTAAAGCTGTAGAAAGTCAACCTTTAAGTAAACCATATAATTTATGCACATGCTTTATAAATTATTAAATAGTTTAAACACTGACATTTTACTTAGTTGACGTGAACTTTACTTGCAAATGTTTGTATTTCATTTCAGAATGTGGTCAAGTTAACATAGCCAATGGTGAAATAGAGTTATACAATGAAACAACCAACACGTTAAGAGTCCGATGTCACTTTGATAATGCGACATATGTTCAATACATCTGTGAACAAGATGGATCTTGGAGTCACACTGAGGAATGTTAGTAATTGTTTTTAATACTTTAATTATATAATGCTAGAAACGAAATTTCTTTGCGTTGAAACAAAATACAAAAATTTAGTAACTCGTATTATATGTATTATAACAAGCTGCTACGTTACTGATAGGGAAAATGACAAAAATGAAATTTAAAAAATGCAATAACTACGTATCGCAAAATGAGCACCGCATTCTACAATATCACTCACAGTGGACAGTGAAAGCTTTACCAAACGAGTCGTCATGTCGTTAAACGAGTTACAACAATATATTAATTTAGTTTCTAGGTCTTCTTTCCTATACAAAACTAAAGCATCACTATTACATCACCAACACTTTCTTAAATATATTTCATTAATTAAACAGGCAGACCTGTGGAAATCCAAGAAATACGGTTAGTTAATCAGGAGTTGTATCTCTACCGTGGTACGGTGGAGCTGAAAATCAACAATACATGGGGAACCATATGTGACCGCTTGTTTGGTGTGAAGGAGGCAACTGTTTTATGCAGAATGCTCAATGCTAGGTAATAGCTCTATTATAGTGTTGATTTCCAACAATATATGGATTACACATTAGTACTGTGCGATTTTATTGACCTGGCACTCATGAATATTCCGTGAATTATCGTAAATCTATGGTTAAGCTACTAACCCAGAGAGGAGACTCAGACATGAATTTGTATTTATTAAATCCTTACTGCGTAACAGTTGTTTATGTAGTGCAGTGGTAAGTACGCAAAGTTTGTAAGCATGATGTTTAGGTTCGAATCCCAAAACAGGCACTTTTAATTTATTCCTTTATTTATTTATTTTAATTTATTTAATTGATCATTTTGCTGACGTCTTGATACGGAATCTCATCATCAACCTAGATTCTGACACACAGAGAGCTGCATCGATACTGCGAGCGAAACAGACTCTTTGTGTATGCATTTTTATGTAGATACAATAATTAAAATAAGAAAAATAAAAAAGGAAAGAAAAAACAATGCCATGAGAATAAGTGATGTTGAAGTGAAAGAAAATAAGGAAAGCTAGTTTTGGGCTGGATTAAAATCACAGTCATTGTGATTCAAAGTCTAAAATACTATCCACCGCGCTATTCTTCCTTCCACTTGTTAATGCTTTTTTGTTATATGACTATGAAATCCTAGTTCTGGCTTTCAGAACTTAAAACGTCTCTTTTTATATGTTTGAACTTTGCGCGACATAAAGTTATGGAGCAACCCCCATAGAAAAATCTACCAGCAAGTCTTAAGAATTTGACAGTTTATCAACAGTCACCAAAACACTGCCCAACACGTCTTTTAAATGCACTACTGAACCAAATAGGCAGCATCATTATAACATGGATATTTTTTACATGTAGTTAGCATACTTATGACAAAATACGGTCTATCACACTTCTAAATTACTGTTTCGTTACTAAAATGTGGAGGAAATCAGCCACATGGAAGACATTAGTCCAATGACAATCTCGCGGGATTTCACGGTCATGTGACTATGTATCTATTTTTAGAAACAGAACATGTGCTGTGACTGTTTTCAAACACAGCCTGAAAGGAAAATGACATTTCCTGGAGTTTTTCTTCGCTGGTGATTGTTTTGTGAACACACCATATAATGCTAATCCCTAGTAAAAGAATAATAGATTTAACATCACTAACATCACTATTAATAAAATATGTTTGCTGGTCAGACATGAGTAATTGAACAAAAATAATGCATTAGGGAAAACGAAAGCCATGTTTACAATTCGAGAACGCGAAAAGGTCAAGGTCAGTCCGAAAATATCGGAATGAAACTCCGTAGTCACGTGATAAAATAACAATGGCGGCGTAATTGTACACTGTGTGCTGATCAGAGTTATTTTCAGGTATTATTAGATCCATTTGACAATTTCCATTGACATAAATATGTTATGACTCTGGTTGACATTCGATACGGGGTTGGCTTCATCGAACAGGTCTAGTCTGTACTATATAAACTGTTGTCTGGAGTTTCTTTAGCTAATGAAATCCGTGCTTTACAAGTTACATAAACATTAAACCGATATAAATAAAACAGCCGAGAGCTACCGGAGATTAATGAGTGCCAGGTCAATAAAATCGTATAAGTATTATTGTGTCATTCGTGTCAGATTGCTTATCATTGTTTGCGTCCATTTTAATGTTTGCAGCATTGATTTCGTGTGCATTTTGTATACTACATTGGTAAATAAACCACCAGAAACTTCATTTTGAGTACTCTAGTTGATCTATTAAATATTTAATGATCTGAAATTGGAGATACGCTATCTAATGCTTTAATTTCAGTCGGCTAATATTTATATCTGTTTGTACGTACAATGCATGCGGACAGACATTTGTCTTCAAAATGAATGTTAAAACATATGCTGATAAAACTTAAATTTTCAGTTACGTTTCATTTTCTACTAATGCGGGTTATGGTAGAGGATCTGGAAATGTACACATGGCTAACTTGCAATGCTCAGGTTCTGAGGAGGACGTCAGCGACTGTTCGTTTCATTCTACGCACAGCTGCACACATTCAGACGATGTTGGCATCCAATGTACCGGTAAGGAAACCCACATTTTACTTTCTGCATAACTATGGAAAGCCGGTTGCGACCCCCGCTAAATTACATTAAAATATATAGTAACTATCGGACTATCGGAGATTTTCATTTTGCGGAACTTTAATATTCCGCGAAAAACAACGCTAATATAAGCATATAGCAGCCGTCGGAATTTCGGGAATCAACATTTTCCGACGGACAGAATAATACTAATTACTTAACAATGTTCGGGACATTTGTTCCCACGGGAAGAATTCGGAATCTAAAAATCGCGGAACTTGTAACTTTTTCCGACGGACAGAAAGATACTAACTTAAAAAGCATTTTTCGGGACATTTGTTCCGACGGCTAGAAAGCATAATCTAAAAAGCGCGGAACTTTGCAATTCTTCCGACGGAAAAAATTGCGCAATGAACACTGCACAAAAAGCGGAATCTAAAAAGCGCGGAACTTTACAAATCTTCCGACGGAAAATATAACACATGAAATACTGCACAAAAAGCGGGTTGCCATGGGTTACCCGAGAAAATGATTTGATTGGTTCCGATACTTAGAACTGACCAATCAGTAACAGTGTCTCATCCAGCTTATATACTACAACAACAACAACAAGTAAGTAGAATAAACAAGTCACGATGTGTTTATGTTAGTATATCTTATAAATAACTTAGTTATTATTTTGTTATTTGAAATATATTAATTTAAATATATGTGCGTTACGCATGCTTTTATTTTTATGCCACTCCAACGTTTTATGCGAATATGAGGAGGAGTATCGACGAGTATTTTTCGGACGCGAGTGTTTTCCGGACATTGTTTGCCTGAATTTAAACTTTAAAGTCATTATGATAACAAGCACTTAAGATTTAATTATATTTGATCATTATTCGACTTTTCAGTGATTCTGTCAAAGGAAAAGGAAATTATGATGCCAGTTTGTGGCTTGAGCATGAGACTCGGTTAAAAGGTGAGTGCCCCCTTGAATATATTTTATCTGAGTACGGCAACACTTTCCTCTTCTTTAAAGGGATTTTATATTGAAATTTGGAGATTTACTTTGTACAATCTGCGTTGTATCAGAGGCATTGGTATTGGCACTACCCCTTGTTGGGTAACAAATGTCACACTCACTGGGTGAGAAAATTGAACAGCCAGTCCAGGACTCAAACCCGAGACCCGGCAAGTGCTCTTCCCACTGAGCTTACCGGGTCACTACACAATAAGTCCTTCATAGTTACCAAGTCCATACCATCACAGATTTATCTTCATGTCTGTTAAATATTAAATGATTACCATTTTTGCCTTCAATTTACAATAAAGCCGATTCTTACTAGTGATGAAATGTTATACCTTTTGCAATTCGAAAAAAAAACGCTAACTTTTGGTTATGACAAATGAGATCCTTCACAAAATCCTCTAAAAAACACAGTTAACAACCACAACTGAATTATTTTTACCAGTAGAACTTGAGTATTCTTGTTAGGCGTAAAAATAATTGGTTTCAGGTTATCCAACCGACCCTAAAAATGCCCTGACCCTAGAACATCTTATTGAGTTTTTCAGATATTTTTTTAATATTGTTTTTTAATAACTAAAGTTTTTGTTTTGTGGTTTAATTAGTGTTTTGTGTTGATAGCATCTACTTGTTAAACTATATTACTGCAGTGTTTTGAATATTCATTCAGTTTTAGAATCTTTAAGTTGATTAAATTTAAAAAAAAACTACGTACTTACCTACCCTAGTTTATTTGGTCATGTAACCTGAAACAAAAATATATTTGACGCGGTACTAAAGTATTTTTAAATCATGAGGTATCAACCTGAGATACTTATTTCATCTTAAAGACATTATTTGTTCATATAAATCAACATTGTGCTTCTTTCAACAGAAACAGAACAGATAAAGCAACATTATCACAGTCTTGGTCAGCAGAAGATCATAAAGCATGCTTGCTAAGAGAACACCACAACTACAGGTTTGATTTTTTATGCTCTGAAAATGAGATATTACCATAATTTTCATTACATTTGTTTACTCATTTGCTATTGTAGGAATGTGCTGTTGATTTTTATAGTATTAAATTATCTTAAGTTAAAAACTATTATAATATATAAATTGATGTATTATGATTTCATTCATATAGAGATGTACATGTATATAATTTAAATGCCTCATGTAAGAAACAATGCTGAAACAACAAATTGAAAGTTTAATTTGTGAACCCTTAGTAATACTGGCACATCTTTGTCGAGTAAATAAAGAATAAATGCACATTTTAAAATTACTTAGACTTCAGTTAGATAAATGTTGTACAAATAGAATAAACCTGATTGTGCAAGATTTTATAGTTATCAGATGTTTAAAATAGATATGTTTATTGCAGTGACACTATGAGCATACTGGATGTGGTGAAGTGATAAGAAGAGCAAAAAGATGTCAAAGAAGGAGGCAGTACATTTCCAAGGCTAATTATATTTCAGTCTTTATCGAATAGTCCGAGCAATACTTCTTACCCGTTCGTCAGTGTCGGCGTAATGTTCTAGTTAAGGTGCAACAAGTATATATATATATCTGTAACTACTACAGATATTTAATTGAAACTTCACACATGTCTTCAGGGTCATTTTGTTAGGTCATAGACCAAGGTGTATAACTGTTACCTCAGTTTAGCAGAATTATGCCCCTTTGTGTACTTCAACAACTTCAGGTTTAAGTTTGCATGTACCAACTCCATATCTACTACAGATATTCACTTAAAACTTCACACACGTGTTCCGGGTCATTATATACGGTCACTGGCCAAGGCCCATAACTGTGACCAGCATTTTAGCAGAATAATACCCCTGTTGTACTTAGAAAAGTCAGGTTAAGGTTCGTGTGCAAGAGAAAATTGAGGTTAAGATTTTGCGTGCAAGTAAATATCACTGTAACTACTACAGATATTCAGCAGAAACTTCACACGTATCTTCAGGGTAATAATATAAGGTTACTGGCCAAGGCCCATAACTGTGGCCAGCATTTTAGCAGAATTATGCCTCTTTTTGTACTTAGAAATATTCATGTTAAGGTTTGCGTGCAAATATGTATCTCTGTTACTACTACAGATAATCAATTGATACTTCACAAAGGTCTTCGGGGTCATTAGGTAAGGTCACTGACAGAATATATATATAATCAAAGCGGAATGAATTGTTAAGCATGTTGTCCTAAGCCAACTCCAGTTATTTGCAGACATTTGTTAACATTATTCAAGTGTACTGGTTAGTTCATTCATATAACTATGAAATGGTTTTATTATGTGCTATAAAATCATTATATATGATGTTCATGGCTTGATTCAAGAGAGCTTTTTCCTGACTAGCTTCATTCATAGATTTGTTCTATTACTCCATGATGGCCACTGGAAAGTGTAAATTGTGAAAAATCAGAAAATTCAGGAAATTTGACCATAGTCATAGGAAAGACAGATGAAACGTGAAATATAAAATCTAAGACATAATTCAACACTGTCACAGATACGCACAAATTAGAATGGCAATTTGACAAAAAATATAAGGAAAACTCACATTCTGGTCAAAGAAAATCAGGAAGACGGGGTTTTTCTTCCGAATTTCAGTGGCCAACATGTGTACAATGAGTTTATTGCTAAAATAATTTCATGTCTGAAAGCATTGCATGAAACTTCTTAAATAGGAAGTAAACAAGATCTTACTGACATAAATCATATGATTCAGTGGTTATTTTCTTAATTATTTAAAGGTCCATTAAGCAGTGTTAAATCATTTTAATGAACATGAATTTGCTTGTCTTGATGACAACAAACATTCAGACACTTTAGTGACATAATGTTGATAAATATTTTCCAACAAAGATGTATTGATTGTTGACAGAATGTACATCAGGCTAACGGATTATGATAAATTATTCATGTGGAGAAATTTTTATAGATTCAAGGTTGTCTTTTTGGAGTATGCATATTTATGTTATTACTGCATGAGAAAATTATGCCTGGTCCATGCTAAGGACTGTATTGGTTGTTAAACTGTATATTTAGCTTAGTCCCTGTTTACATTAAAAAAATTATTTCAAATACTTACCTAGTAAATGGCAAACATTGAAGATGTTCATTACAGTGGTGAGACAACAAAAATCACGATTCAACTTAAATATTATTCCTAATACAAGTTAGTTAGTTATTTTCCTTCTTGATGATTATTTCAGCACAACAACTATGCTACAGTAACACCAGTGTCAGAGTATGCAGTGGATGCTTCTACTTCAAAAGTACTGTGCAAACTTGAATGACTTCTGCATCTTCAACTGACTGGATCCATTATTCAAGACATGATTTGCCTTCCATACAGCATTTAACACATTTCAATTGGGGCCCCACAAGTTTTTGCTGGTACCCTATAGTAATCTACCCTGTCTGCCCGTCCTTCTGTCCACATTTTCATGTTTTTGCTTCTTATCTTCAAAAGCATTTAAGCTATTAACTTGATATTTTTTGTAAGTGCTGACTGGATTTCAAGGTAATTAATGTTCCATGCATGACCCTCTATAAAATTCCTTCAAATTATTTTGACATGGCGGCCAGGCCTGTAAACGTTTTCCTTAAATTGCTATATTGAAAACTTGCAAAGCTTCTTGTATTTCAAAATTATTCCACAGAACAGTTTGTTGGGTGACTGTCTACAAAATTCCTTTCAAATAATTTGTATTGCTAAAACATGGTTTTCAGTGGTCCAACATTTTCCTTTAAACATGTATGAACATGCTTTTAAATTTTAAAGGTTTATCGAGTAATATTTATTAAACTCAGGTGAGCGACCGAGGTCCATTAGGCCCAGCCCTCTTGTATAGGCCCTTCTTAATATCAATAACAAATTTTTCCAGCCGTCAATAACTTGTGCAGCAGTAATAATGATAAACTTACAACAGGGTTCAATAAAGAAATTACTTTCACAATGACGAACTACCATTGTCAGAGCATGTTCTAAATATGATGAAATTATTAGAGCTTATGAAGAAGACATACTACGCAAGACAATTATGTATAGATGTGCACAGGTAATACGAGAGAATATTGTAGAATGAAATTTACTGCATTATATGTGCGAAATATACTTTTTCTAGTTGTAATCCTATCTATTTCTTGTACGAGTTCTATTAAATGGAATTTACTTAATTTCTTTTGACGGTTTTTGTTACTTTTGTTTCATATGCAACCAATTTCACAGTGATATTAATAATACCAACTTGTAGTTTGTTGTTTAATGTATTTATTATCTTCCATATTGTTTTTGACCAAATATATACAGTTGTCTATGTATTACATTTTAATTTTCATATTAATGAAATGTGTGCACTTCAACTTATGTACATGTATATATATCGACTATATCGACTTTACCATGTATATCAATGAGAATAATGTTGTTGTTGTTTTTATTTGTTTTTTATTTGATTGTTTTGAATCGATTTCGATTTAAGACACATTACATTTACAAAAAATTTTAATTTAAGAAAAAGCAGCTACCTAGATATATTGTTCTATGTAGTTCTAAACTAAGTTGTTAAAGAGACCTGTTAACAGATTGGTAATTAACATTTTTTTCAACTTTTTGTCACAGATTCCAAAATAAAAGAACAGTGTATATAAGGGAGCGAAATTACACATTGGACATAAAAATATACTGTAAATAGTGTTTTGTTTGAGGAATCATCAGTTGAAATTGATAAAATTATAAAGCGTTTGTAATGCTAAACGATGAATAATTTGGAGTGTTTGTGTTGTTTTCGTTAAAATTGTTGACAACACGTGGGGCACTTACATAAAGTAAATAATTTAGGGATAAATATAGAAATTGGACTGGCCAAGTGGTTACGGCGACAGTCTTTTAATCCGGAGGTCCCGGCTTCAATCCCCGGTGGGACCTTTTTGTTCTTTTCTTTAAAACAAATCCTTTTCTTGTTATTATACTTGAACTATTTAGTGCCGATGCTTAAATCTGTGAAGTTAAGACATTTAATGGCCTACTTCAAAATATGCAAACATCTGTGAACAAGTCTCTTTAAAATCAACATTACCTAGTTACCTCGGGCATATAGAATTGTGAATCTAACTGCTAGATATTAATGTTGATAAAAAATTAAGTTTATGCTTATTGACTTCGGGAATAGACATTTTGTGAATGGCATTTATGCAATTTTTTTCCAAAAAAAAAGAACAGTTATTCAATATTTACGTTTATGATCAATTTTGTTCAAATGCTCATGGATTAATTGGCCAAAATCTATTAACCTGCACAGTTTGTTAGAAATTGGAAACAAAGAACTTTAAGTTTGTTAATGTACGAATTGTTTCTTTCCACTGTTCAGTATCCATTTCAATACAGATCCTAAGAACAATTTGAACTGAAATTAGTAAAATTTAAAACGTATGTTTCAAAATCAGTATTTTTAATTTGAAATTGGTACTTTCCTATATAATTTCCTAGTTCCTTACAAAAGTAAATTTCATAGCAAAGTTTAATGAAACAGACATAAACTTGTGGATTTTAATGCAGGTTTTAGGAATATAACTCAACTTTAAACTAAGGAGCTTTAGCGATATGGGCCACGGCACAATTATTACATGTTAATACTCTGCACACACTTTTAAGTAAATGAACATTCCTATGACAGTTGTCTTTTGTCAATAAACATAAACATATCTATTAAGATGTCGTTATTATTAATTATGCTCCCCTTTGAAAAGCAGGGGTATATTAATTTGCAAATGTCGGTCCGTGTGTCCGTCTGTATGTCAGTAGACAAAACCTTGTCTGAGCGATAACTACAAAACACCTAGGCTAGGGTTCTTGAAACTTGGTTGCTAGGTTGGTTATGATTAGTCGAGGATCCCTATTTATTTTGGAGTCTGTGGGTCAAACTGACCAAAATATTAACAAAGAATGCTCAATAATCAGGCAATAACTCCACAACCCTTTGGTCGAGGTTCTTAAAGCTTTGGATCCTTGGGTGAAAGGTCAATGTCAAACTGACTACTAGGCTTCCATTAAAGGAAGTTTTGGAGTAATTTACTCCCAGTTTTTGTCACAGAACTTCCAAATTGCAGCCATGGAAGTTGCAGAACTTCCAAAATTGCAGCCAAGGAAGTTCCATCATGTAAGGATGAACAAGTTAGAAGAAAAATTAAGAAATTTTCCTAAATGTATACCTCTTTCACTGAATAAATTAGCATATAAGCACATGTTGAAAAAGAACTGGCCTTAAAAAACCTTGAATTTATACTTAATATACACATTTCTGAAATGCTCAGGACTTCTGTAGAGCAATACGGTCATACCTTCCAACTATTATGAGCAAAAATCCAAAATTTGAGGCCGGGAAGTTCAAACTTACAGGTTTTAAAAGTTAATGAACGCCCTGTGACTATAAAATATGATTGAAGAAAACGCCCAATAATTCTAAGTTCAATAAAAGCTTGTCCAGGCAATAACTTTGTAGTCCTTGGGCCTAGGCTCGTCAAACTTGGTAGTTAGGTTGGTCATGACTAGTAAAGGATACCTGTTAATAATGGAGTCCTTGGGTCAAATGTCAAATTGACCAATAGTTGTAAAACATTGTCCATGGAACCCTTTGGCATGGGTTTGTCAAATTTAGTAGATAGGCGGGTTATGACTACAAGTAGATCCCTATTGATTGTTTTGTCATTTGGTCAAACTGACCAAAAGTTGAAAAAAAAATTGTTTCATTTTACTTTCATCCTTGCAATTTTCTACAAAGGCTGTTTTGGACCCAAAGAGGCATGCCTGTTTTACAAACAGCTCTTGTTTATTATTATCTTAGTTTACTGAGCAATTAGTCAAGTTCTCATAATTATATGATGTGCAAACACCAAGAAACAGTATTCTGAAATAATTTGCAGAGAAAACAATCTGTTACATTCAGCATCTTGACTGTGTAGCATGCACCTTTAGCGAGATTTTTTCATGTAAACCAGGGTACGAAACTTTGTTCTCACGAAGCTTTTTTGGGTGGTTGGACACTTGTCATATGTAGGAATTAGTTACTTTTTTTAATGAAATCCAGGCAATAACTTCATCAGTTTTGTCATAAAGTGAGAGTAATTAAATATGCATATTCATACACATGTGAGTTCACAACACCAACAAGCTGATTTTGCATGCAAAAGTAAAACACGCATGTATACATATAGTGTCTCTTTAAAGAAACTGCAACACAATGCTCTTCAATGTTTAACAATGCTCACAGATGGCTAACAAAACTTCAAAGGTAATAATGTGTCCTTGCATGTTTAACCATTCAACAAGAAGATCCATCATCGTGGGTCTGAAAAACACAAAACAAAGTACACAATCAATAATGAACATTTTCATTACATCAGTTATTTTTTTTTAACTATTTACAACACATGACCTACATTGTATTTCTAGAAATCGCAACAACTGTGTCAGTAATCACAAGTCAATTATTTTTAAATGCTGTAGCATATAATTGTTGAAGCATGCTAAAATAAGGCTTAAAGCAAGCTTTGGGCTATCAGACTGTTTGCATTTATTGAATACTTTAAATGCTTTAGGTAAAAAGATAAATAATATAAGTTATGATCAGTGTAATCACAGATAAAGTAAAAAGTTACCAGCATGTACCAGTATATATTTACTTGTCACAGATAATCAAGTAAAATAGAACTGTTTACTAATTTTTTTACAACAGCAACTACTAATTTTTTTACAACAGCAACTACAAATATTTTATTGAAGTGACTATTATTTATTTATTTATTTTAAACCTATGTATTTTAGTCTGCATTCCTCGAACGCTCGAGACTTATTGCGACACTTGCAAATCTTTTTCTTGGAAGAACCAGAACTAATGTCTTTTTGAGAGTCCTAAGTAGAGATCAAAGTCATGATCCCTCATCTCAAGGTGGACACCAATACCATTACACTGTTGTGACTCAAGTTGCTAGTATTGAACAATAAACAAGTGTCATCCGTTTGTTAAAATGTGAACTTACCTCTTCATTAACCAGTAACACGGGAGGAATGTCCATCATCCTCTTACTAATACTGGATCCAAGGTGATATTCTTCTTGCGCCCAGTGTCATACAGGGCACTTCAACACACAGTCATGCAGGTCCTACAATAAGAACACGCGATATTTATAAGTGCATAACATCAGAATGTAATGTTAACATATCAATTTAAACTTACATATAAATTACATTACAACAATCTTCCAAAAAGCCTTTCCAATTAAAGGAGTCCACCTTAGGATGATTTTTCTAATAAATTATTGACATACATTCCTGGCCATTTTTAAAATCTGCCCACGCCCCAGTAATTGTACATTGCACTTTTGGGCACTTCAAAATGAATTGTGCACTGTATTTTAAATTACTGGTTAACTACTGTGCTGTGTTTTCTTTTCTTGAGCAACATACAAGTTTGTCTCTTTAACTATGGTTTTGGTCAATAAAGAAATAAAACAAGAGCTGTCTCAGGACAGCGCGCTCGACTATTCAACCGCTGTGTCAGAGTTATTGGCCTTTATCACTACAAAAAGGGCATAATTCTGCTAAAATGCTGGTCACAGTTATGTGCCTTGGCCAGTGACCTTATATTATGAACTTGAAATCATGTGTGCAGTTTTAATTTAATATCTGTAGCAGATACAGAGATATGAAGTTGTTGCACGCAAACTTCAACCTGAAATTTCCAAGTACAAAAAGGGGCATAAATATGCTAAATTGCAAGCCAGAGTTATAAGCCTTGGTCAGTGACCTTCTATAATGACCCTCAGAAGACATGTGTGAAGTTTCAATTGAATATCTGTAGTAGTTATAGAGATATAGAGTTGTTGCTTGCAAACTCTAATCTGAAATTTCTAAGTAAAAAAGGGGCATAATTCTGCTAAATTGCAGGTCAGAGTTATGGGCCTTGGTCAGTGACCTTACATAATGACCCCGAAGACATGTGTGAAGTTTCAATGAGAGACTTTAGTGGGTTATCTTCCCTTGTCTAGAAGGTGCCCGTATAGGCGGCGCTGTTGTCGAATAGGTCCATTGTTATTTATTTTCCCTTCCATTGTTTACTTCCGCTAAGATTTACAGTTGATAAACAGAGTTTTAACACGATTTGATTATATTTCTTCGATAAAGGTGTAAATATGGCTTCAAAGTTTTGCAGCCTATCTTTAGGACAACTTAGGACAGAGTTAAGAAAGAGAAATGCTAAGTTATCTGGACGAAAAAAGGAGTTAATCGAGAGGTAGGCTAACATGAATTTTTCTTTTCACTTTTGTTGTTGACGATTAGCGAAGTAAACAAGTTCTTTCATTAAATAGTTAAATGTAATAACAGCAATTGATGCAATCTTATATCGCTAATGTCTGCAGTTCATTATTATTAATTGTCCCAAATTCCACAGGAAGCATTGCAAATTAAATTCAAAATGTGTACATGTCCATACGTTGGAATTAGTGGGTGGGGTAATGCGCTATGTGTGGTTTGTTTGTAGTAATAAGTACAATATGTTCTTTGTTTGCAAAGTCGTCTTTTCTTCATTCTTTTCTTAAAGATGAGGCAGTATATGATTATTAAACAAATGTATTACATAATTGTTTCAGACTAGAGGCCTATGACAGAAACCAAAATTTCAACAACTGTGAGGACCTTATGCCAGAATTTAGGATGAGCCTTCCAGTAACCAGTGGCTACAAGGACATCAACAGTGACATGAAGATGGCCCCCATTGACCGTCAGAAAGCCACTGACTATCTGGAACGCTTTCAAGTTGAGTTCGACCAAACTGTAACTGCACTGTACAATGACAAATTTTTAATGTATCTTCGGTTGTTTTCATCAGACAGTCTTGACTTTGTAAAAAGTGCGTGTAGAGCAGAAATGAAGAAAAAGATAAATTATGTGGTAGACATTTACTTTACAAAACATGGAATAGTGCACGAGGCGCAGTGCGAATGTGGAGCTGGCGAGGGTCCCTTTGGACATTGCAAGCATATAAGAACTGTACTGTATGCATGCCTGAAATTTGTTCAAACAGGAGATGTGAAGGTAGAGTCGTCATGTACCGAGCAACTACAGGCATTCCATAGAGCCAAGAAACATACCTGGTCCCCTCTGAAGGCCAGAGACCTAAACATGGTTGGGGCAGATATTTGTGATATTAAGGACTTTGATCCCCGACCTGTTAGTTTTCGAAATGCCCCTAATTATCAGGATCATTTTTACAATACATGTATGAACTTTAAAGGAATTTCTAAAACGCCAATATTTCAGACCTATATATGCAGTCAACAATGATCATGACTATTTTGAAGTGACACATGAAGAAAACTTTCTAAATCAGAGTAAAATAACTAAAATAACAACAGAAGAGTGCTGTGAACTGGAAGTTTTGACAAGGGGACAAAACACAAATGATCGTTGGTTCGAGGAACGTGGAAAAAGAATCCAGTCATCCAACTACCACCGGATATGTACAGCAACAGAAACTTGAATTATTTTTTGAGGCACATTTCAAACCAGCACTTTTGGAAAAGTTGTTTTATAAAAATGTGTAAAATAATGTTCTGCAAAAGAAATGAAACAAAAAGTTCATTTGAAAATAAATGCATTTTGTAATGTTGTATGAATTATCATGATATGTATTTTTTGTTATTATATTTGTCATTATATATGTATTCAAATAAATTGTTTTATTGAAAATTGTGTTGTTTGAACAGAACTGCATAAATATCAAGTATGTTGTTTACAGTCAGCATTCATAAAGCACCTCAGGAAAAATTTAAGTACATTCCTTAAATTATCAGAATTCCTAAAGTCTTTTGCTTTTTTATATAGATGTCTTCTTGTATTAAATTTGTTTTTGCTGTAAATTTACTTTTGTTATAGTATTTTGGCAAAAAAACAACAGAAATCATAATAATTTCCATAGCAAATTGTATCTGAAATTTTCACTTAAATAAAACTTAAGATTTCGCTTAGGAGCTTTATGAATACCAGCCCGTACCAGAGTTTAATTTCAGCTGCAAAAGTAACAAATCACTATTTTAAAACTTTATTTATTAAGCAATCACATGTAATACATCAACTTCAACATAAAAAATGAATAATGAACAGTCATATTGACAAACAAATGTCTAGTATTACTGTAATAACATGTACTTTCTAATACTGATAACCATAGACTAATACACATGATCATCAGACATTTTTTTATTCAGAATGGTAAATGACAACATAAAAATGACATTTTTTACTACACTTAGCTACATGTACAACCGTGATTGTAGCAATTCTTTAAGCATATGTAGACACAATGCCATTTCTGAAATTGCATAGCATGAAACATACAAAAATTATCTCTGATGACAACTTAGTCTCTGTGGCAGTCAGAGGTTCAGTTAAAATTCTGTATGTTTTTCCAAGACCAATGATTCTTTCTACATGCACACGTTTGCTAGAAATTTTCCTATCTTTAATAACAGTATCATTTGACATTCTGTTCTTTTTCTTAAAAAAGGTTGGTATATTAATATGCACATCATGTGGTGCAAAAATGTCCTGTATATTAAAACCTTTGTCAGCCATTATACTGTCATTTTTGGAACAAAGCCTGGTCAGTGAACTCCGTTCAACTATTTGCCTGTCACTTGTAGCACCTCCATAGGCTGGGGACACATAAGAAATAAGAACGCCAGGGGTACTGCCAATCAAAACCTTAACTGTATTTCGGTTTTTGTAAGTCGAAAAAGTGGCTTGTTGAGCCGTTGGATTTTTCGGTTTTTTAATTGGGCACTCAGTACCATCAATTATGACGCGTGTTTTGGGGTATAGCCTCTTGAAGCTGCTTGGAGCGAAATAGCGGACTAAAGTTTGTGATGGCCATATGTTAATTTCTTTCCACTGTTTTTCCATGAACAAGACCCAAGTAATAAAAATGTTCGACACCACACTTTCAGAAACATTAAATAATCGCGACAGTTCAAAGTTTGTCATGTGTCGCCTTAACTTTATCAAAGTAATAAAAAATTGATCAGCAACACATATACTCGAAACAGAATGATACACATAATTAAGATGGTATGCTGCTGGTCCAAGTGTGTTCAACACGAAAAAGAACTTCATGTAATTTTCAAGTCCAGTATAGAAGTGGACGGCTGGCGCATCATTGTCAAAATTGTGGATGCTAAATGCAGGTGTTGTTGTTGTTTGCATCGCCGCATCTTCCATTACACACTCTGTTTGTACACAAGAATCTATAAATGTCACTTTTTCATCCGTGATTGAGATTATTTGCTCCACACATTCCTGCTGGGTTACAACTTCTTCGCTGGCACCCACAATGGAACGCAGCACGTGGTTTCAGGCATTATTTTATCTTTCTTTTGTCAAGCTGTCCAACGCTTCGCTTATTAACAATGGCGATAATCTAATGATAAAATCCGAACATATCCGCATAGAGGGACCTACTCGACCAGAGCGCCACCTATATTGGGAAACAAGGGAGATAAATCGCTAAAGTCGCTCATTGAATATCTATAGTAGTTAGAGAGATATGCACTTGTTGCACGCAAACTTTAACCAGAGCATTATGGCGACGCCGACGAATGTGTGAGTAGTATAGCTCGAACTATTCGGTGAATAGACAAGCTAAAAAGATTTCACTTTCCCAACAACCAAGTATAAAATGATTACAATCATTCCTTAACCTAGTAAACATACCATCGTTTTTGTAAATATTGCTGTCAGCGTCTTCTATCTTTGCGAAACATCATCTGAATGAAAAATCAGGTTTTCTAGTTTTATGTTAGTGCCCAAAGTATCCAAGCCATGTGAAATAGCACTTATTTTAAAATCATTAGTTACCATACTAGATAATGAAAATAGACATTCCATTTACCATTTCAAATTGATTTTGTTTATAGCTGTAATCAAAAGCATCATCATCTCTCAGACAATTGGCACACTTATTTTCATATGTGAAGAATATGAGTTTATTGCATATAAAATACCAGACTGTAGATCTTATCACAAAATGGACAGAAAATGTGAAGAATGAGACTGTGAATGTGATGTGTGAAGAATCATTTCCACACATCATCACATGTGAAGAATGAGATCCTACTTTTGAGAACAATATGATTTGTACAAATATGGTCCCACATACACTGATCCATACATCTACAATGACATCATCTTATTCTGCGTAGATCTATGTATAAAAATTTGGATTAGTGGGTAGTTAATTTAGGCAGGTGCGAACCGTTATTGGGCGAAGCGTTACTCGTATTTAATTTCCCTCTGCCCCTTTGGTTATAAGTGTTCATGTTTGCAAATAGAACTCCATTTGCCTCAATGAAACCCAACCAAATTCACACTAATGACACTATAATAAGTAATATATTTAAATCACTTACCCTTTATTAATTCCACTCTGTGTACACAATCGACGTCTACCATGTTGAAATATAGCTTCTAGATGTATTTATGTCAACATTTCTGATTGGTTGTTTCTAAGTATCGGAACCAATCAAATCAATTTCTCGGGTAACCCATGGCAACCCGCTTTTTGTGCAGTGTTCAATGTGTTATAATTTTCGTCGGAAGATTGGCAAAGTTCCGCGCTTTTTAGATTCCGATTTCTCGGGTAACCCATGGCAACCCGCTTTTTGTGCAGTACTCAATGTGTTATAATTTTCGTCGGAAGATTTGCAAAGTTCCGCGCTTTTTAGATTCCGCTTTCTAGCCGTCGGAACAAATGTCCGAGAATTGCTATATAAATAGTATCTTTCTGTCCGTCGGAAAATGTAAAAGTTCCGCGCTTTTTAGATTTTGAATTCTATCCGTCGGAACAAATGTTCCGAAAATAACCATGTAATTTGTATCTTTCTGCTCGTCGGAAAATGTTGATTCCCGAAATTCCGACGGCTACTCTATGCCTATATTAGCGTTGTTTTTCGCGGAATATGAAAGTTCCTCAATGAAAATCTCCGAAAGTCCGATAGTTACTATATATTTTAATGTAATTTAGCGGGGGTCCCAACCGGCTTTCCATACATAACACAGTAGTTAATGTGATTTCGAAATATCATTTATGATTTGTTTATTTATTTATTATTTGATTTATATCGTTGTTCTGACAGTCTTGAGAGAAAGATTGTCTCTGGCGTTTTTCACTTGAATTGTCCTTAATTAAAGTACATGTATACAGTTTTGAACAATTATCTCTATAAGGGCATCCAACGTTGCATATTTTGCTAACATTGCTATATATTAATGAGTAAGAAACTTACGTAAATTTACTTCATTGTCGGTAATCGATGAGCGCACAAACCTAAGTTGCCATCTCGCAATAGAGGACAGGTTAATCGTTAATAGCACAAAGTTTGAACGTGTTCCACTAGGCCACAACAAATTGATCAGATGTTCGTCCGATTTGCCGCACCTTAAAATCGTAAATCGAAAAATAATTTTTCTTTTTATTTTGCGCCCGCATCTACAATTTTGCCCGGCACCGATTTTTTAAAATGAAGTTTTCATCAGCGAGTCTCATTTTACGTTAAACGCCGACTTCGTGGTGTACACAAATCATAACAAGCAATTGGTACTGCTATAGACGTGAATAAGACACTTTGCGGCGACTGGTTAAAGTCCAGACACATAATTTATGATCCAGACCTTTACTCGCCAACAGCCAGCCTGGCACAGCTGCCATGTGTATTTCGACTCGGCAAAGACCGACAGTGTGAACCGAGCTTGTTATCGCAGTTATAAATCTCGTTGAAATATTGTGTTTCTTTATTTTCTATTAGCTGAGTGGGCGCTGAATAGAGCTATCTCGCGTAGGGCAATTAAACTTTAGCAACTGTAAACGTGATACTATAAAAATGGAAACCGATGGATATCGTTACAGTCAGAGCATACATCGTGTTTTATTTGAAGAGATAGAAATGAAAAATATTACGTGAAATGGTCACACAATCGAAAAGCGCGTTATTATGTTTTTCCAAATATATTCAGCACGAATTATTCTATTTCTGCCATTCGGTTTGTGTCAGGTTGTGGCCATAATGAATATCCGACCACTGATCGATTTTTGAATTCGATTCAATGGATGGAGCAGTAACATCCAGCATGCTTTCGAATAATGTAAACTTTTAATCCAATTTTGTCGGTTAATCCGAATAATAAGTAAATAAAACACTTAATACGTATAAGTTATCCTTTTCTGAACACTATTTCGCAGTGTTCGTCTTCTAGAGTTTTACATTTAAACGCAGATTCATCTTAAATTGAATCTTGATAAAAGCCGCCATGGGAAGCGTAGAGAAACAATTATAAAATTGCTGTGCAATGTTACATGTATATACACGATAGTAAAAAGATGTCATGATTGTTTCAATGTTTTTGAGAAGATAAAATATGTTTTCAGGTCGGCCACTTGCAATTCAGGAGATAAGACTTGCAACTGGAAGTAACACCACTGATGGCAGGGGAAGTAACACTACTTATGGCAGGGTTGAGATCAAAGTATCCGACACTTGGGGTACAATATGCGATGACAGCTTTGGAAAAGAGGAAGCCAACGTTATATGTAAAATGATTGGATACCCGTAAGTTTTTGATTATTGAAAAACATGAACTAAATGTGTTATTTTATTTTAAGGAGATAACAAAAAGCATTGATTTCTCTAATATTGTATTACGCTATCAATGTAGGGTCTGTACGGTCTTTAGCATTCCACGTCTGGAAATGTTTAATATATTTTATATTCGATAACTATTACTATATTATATTTCCATTAAGTGAATCTGTGGGGTTTCGCACATCACTGCTTGCGGGGACCGGACCGATTTTCATCGACGACATGGTTTGTGGCGCCAACAGTTCCCACATTAACGAATGTCAGTATAACACTTATCATAACTGTCACCATGGCGAGGACGTAGCCGTTACATGTACAGGTACGATAAATGTCTTAAAGATATCATAAACCACAAACATCAAATGCTATATATTTATTTTAGTGAACTTCATTGCATTGAAGGCTGGATAAATATCATAAATTGATCATTAACAGTGAAACAATACATTTATTGACTTGTTTATATTTTTTTCCAAATATTACACAACCCAAACCATACCAATAGATATGAAAGGCAATTCATTGAAACCGGCTAATTATCTTGTGATGATGGTTTAACCTCAAAAGTCACCAAATTATATTGCAATTACGGGCAGTGGTTACGTTCACAACCGAACGCTATTTGCCTGCCCTGTAAGTGCCCTGCCTTGTAAACACTAATACTATACAAATGTACCCAATTTTTTTAACTTCTCCAATATGAAAAAATAAATAAACAGAAACATAACTATTTATATTGATAATAATAGGAATAAAGACATTTATACCTCTCAAATGTGAATATTATATGCAGACACATAATACAGGAATATGTCAAAATAGATAGGTATTTATGTTTTTGTACTTTTTAATAATGTGCTGATTGTTTTTGTAAACTCTAATATTGTGAGTGTGACTAATGTGTACTGTATTGACATAGA
Organism: Congeria kusceri; assembly: GCA_027627225.1. Classification (NCBI taxonomy): domain Eukaryota; kingdom Metazoa; phylum Mollusca; class Bivalvia; order Myida; family Dreissenidae; genus Congeria; species Congeria kusceri. The sequence continues at coordinate 33,662,660 of CM051032.1, read as the reverse complement.
TATACGTTTGATATGTCTTGTATATCTTCATTTTAAATATTTGCATTCTCATGGACATTTCTGCACCGATGTATTTTGGAAACAAACTGTTAAAGGTAAACATATTTGAGGGTTGTTTTTTCAGTATGTCCGGCTCTGAATGTTTCCGGTGGTTCGCTGATATACAACACAAATGGTACCATTGCCACACTGACCTGTTATGCTAGATTAACATCAAATGTCACCACATTCTATTGCAAGGACGGGCAGTGGTCAGAACCGAATGCTATTTGCCTGCCCTGTAAGTGCCCTGACTTGTAAACACTATTCTTTATTGTAATTATCATAGTCACCTCATTCCGTGGGAGACCTCATTCCGGTGATTTGATATTTGGATAACGTCACACGCATGTGCTAATCCAATATTGTACACTAAAATGATTTTGAATTAAAATAATAATAAACATTACGAAAAATTGGAGAAAACATGTATAAATCAATTTAAATATCTAACCTGATAAAACCTGCTCCATTTTACTAACATGTAATTCCATTGCCATTCCTTAACACCAATGATCACTAAACACTGTTATTTCCAAGCAGACGACTGAACTAGGGTAAACACAAAACTTTGATTGACAGCTTCTTTCCCGCCTATATGCTTGTTTCTACAGAGTACAGTCCCTTTGTTGTATGTAAAGTTACGTCACTGGAATTCGGTCAGCATCGTTTATGCCGAACGATATTGCAGTGACTGTGATTTTTATTCTTATTGCATTGGATTACTTTGTGCAATTCAAACTATTTTTTGATGCAATATACTGGAATTAAATGATTCTTTAAAGGTAATTTGTTTGTTATTGCATTACTTACACTGCAAAAGAGATTTTGCTCATTAATCTCTTATGTCACCGGAATTAGGTCACTGGATGATATATGTGGTTTATGGTTATGTGCAAATGTCATTACATTTTATTGTGAAGACGAAAATAGTCACATCCAATCGCCGTTTATCTCCCCAGTAGGTTCTTGTTGCTTTCCTAATCTTTAAAAGTTGTTTTCTTGTCAAACTATACAAACAGTGTATCTGAAATGTAATAATCACTATCCATCAATTCGTTTTACGCAAAGTATAACAATATTTTGCTGTTTCATCGAAAATAAATTAAGAAAATTAAGAAATGTGTTTTAAATGTATGTATACTTTTGATTACAGATCAACCATTGAATGTAACGGGTGTTCGTCTTGTTGATGGACCAGATCCTAACGTAGGTCGCGTGGAAATAGCGGTTGACGGCGTATATGGAACAATTTGTGACAGCTTTTTTGATTATGACGATGCTGAAGTTATATGCAAATCCATCAATTCTAGGTATTGTAATCAATAACAGTATAATGCAATCACCCATATTGGGATATATAGTTTAAAGGTGTTTATATATTTTACACATGTTTTACTCGACACAGATGTTTGCTAAGTATCTGTCATATTAAAAAGAACCAGTTAAAATATTACCAAATGATACGAAATATATAAAGAGGTCACTGTATTGATTTTAAAGGTTTTAAAGGTTGTATATTCGTACAAGTCAATTTCTCAAATAAAGAAAAAAGAATATTGTTTATCAGATACATATATAACAAATTATTTAACCAAATATATAAGAAACAAATCACACAAAAAGCTAATTTATTCATATCAAGTTTTCGAGCAGCCGTGTTCTTCACTGGCGCCAGATATGGTGAAGGCTCTGGTCCCGTACACATTGATCAACTTGATTGTGACCGTACTGATACTTCTCTAGATCAATGCACGTACATACAAAGTGGCCAATGCGGCCATAGCCGGGACGTGTCTGTTCTTTGCATTGGTAAGTAACATTTTGGTCGAATGATGTTTGCTTTGTCAAATCAATAACGAATAAAAAAAAATATGTCGAATTGATGGCACGGGTGACCACAGCGTATTTTTCAAAATCAATCATACAGTTTATCTTTTTCATAAACGAGTACTTTAGAATGCGGACAACCAGAAACTGCCTTTTGAGGAGTTGGATATTTCAATTACAACGGGACAAGTTTATACGCTAAATGCGAATATTACAATACGTACGTGGGGTACCTGCGTATGACGTGTACTGAAAATGGCTGGACTACCATTGGTGAATGCCAAGAATACAGAAATTCGCAATTTTACAGATTTATTAAGTTACATCATATCGATGGTGGTAGAAACAATATAGCTATTAATTTGTTAAGTTTAAAAATGGGGTACGTTGCAATGCGATCGAAAGATGTTATCGCTGCAAATTTTTAATGTTTACTTTCAATGGCAATGAAATAGACAAAAGCGTGGGGTGTCAAAGCAAAAAAGTATACTTGCAGTTGATAGAGGAAAAAAGCTTTTTTATAGCATCTTTTACAATTTAGCCAAACTGACTGTTTACTAGTGTTTGTCCTTAGACTTTTACTTTCTTTATGGCACACGTATAAAATACGTTATTGTATGCGCTGATCTAGATGCTGAAGCAAGATTGCACTTCACAAAATGCATGTTCATTTACATAATTTATATAACAGGTTGAATATATAAATAGAACAAAAGTTGACAATTTCCACGACAAAGACAAATCGTGCCAACACCTCAAGGTGTTCTACATAAAGAAGCTCTAAATAAGCTAACAACAAGTTATAAAATTCTGAGGTATATTTTTTAAAATAATGAATTTTTTAATGCATTCATATACAAATTATAGTACCATACCTCGTGTGTTTTCCTCAGTTGTATTGGTCCAAGATGATTAATGTCTTGCGGGTACAAGTTTGGCCCACAAGTCATTGGAGCTTGTCATCTTGTTCCAAACCGTATTTTAACATCCCGAGTATTTATTTTATCCTTTGCATTTTGTTCACTTTTCCGCACATTCTACGTTCACTTGATTACTGCTGATTTGCACGAATTGTTTCCCTTTGTTTATATTTTTCAATCTGCATCTGCATGTCAATTTATCCGAATTTAACTGCAATTGTTCATTAAAAACATATTATTATGTTGATTTGGCAAGAATGAACTTAACCGGTACGTGATATACAAAAGCACAATGAGCAGGTGCTCGTTGCTATGCCTGGGTAAACAAATATTCGGCATATTGGATTTATCGATTGCTCACTCCAATATCGGCGACAATTCTTGAATTTTATTAAATATCGGCGACAATTCATGATATTTAGTATATAGACAATTAAATCGTGTTTATATCATTGTTTTTTTTAACTGATAGCTTTAAAGCTTTTTTTCATTAGACATGTCGTTAATTTGTGAACAATGACGTATTTATCTTGATTAATTCTGACATAAATCAGCTGATCATAATTTGAAAGCAGGGATGTGGGGACGGCAACCCCCGCTAAAAAAGGAAATTTAATTTATTTACCTCATCATCAAATAAATCAGCACTTTGTATTTAGATTGACAGATGCGAATGGTTGTTGTTTTTGCCATCGTAAACTCTCTTCACTAATTCTAAATTGATACGAATTTGTCTTTACTGAATGATAAGTATTTCTTTCTCACGACATATACTATTCAATAACACTCATATAACTAATTTTGTGTACCTGATTTTGTTAGGCTTTTTACTGCATTCCAGGTGCTTTCAATGTATGGCGTACCCTTTGGGTCAAAAGTACATATACGCCTTCAAGCTAAATATAGATGTAACTGTTGTTATAAAATTGTAACCGCAGTTATAATTGTATGACTGCAGTTATAAATTTGTAACGGAAGTTACATTTACAAATATATCTGCAGAAATAATTAAACCAACAGTCATAAAATATGGCAATCGTAATAAAATTATAATCGCGGTTACATTTTTCTGACCAAATGCTTAAGCTCTAAGTCGGTTTGGCGAATGAAATCACGTCTTATATAATGATTTTGTGTCAAAATTGTATTTATTTATTTAAATAAGATATTTTTTAATTATAAAAGTAATTTAAAGATACGTATTTTATAAATGAATGAATCAGAAAAGAAAGTGTAACTGCAGTTATAATTTTATGACAACTGTCATATTTGTTTACTTTCGGCGTAAATTGTAACTGCAGTTAAATCTGTAAATGTAACTGCTGTTGCAAATTTATGACTGCAGTCATAAATTTGTAACTGCGGTTACAATTTTATAACAACAGTTACATCTATAATTAGCTACCGTGCATACATGTACTTTTGACACAAAGGGTACGCCATATCAATGAGGCTGATACAAGCGCCAGTCTCTTCATTTGAAAATTCCTTGCAGTGATTGACTGTCAGGTGCTTGTATCAAAGACTTTCTAAACAACTGTACGCTTTTCAGTAATCTGAAATGAGTACCGTCTCTGGTCTGGCTGATTTTTGATTCAAATCAAAGCGTCTGCTGACCTGTCTTTAACAATTTCACTAAGCATCTCGTGGAGTCTTTTTTTTTATGCGACCGAACACCCACACTCCATCCACATATATATGGGACGGTATGCGCCTTTCTTGGGGAGGGGGAGGGACGGCCATGTTGGATGAGGTCATCAAATACGGACTACGTCAATTACGTAATAAGGTAATTACTTATTATAGCGGATAATGACACATGATGACGACTTCGAAGATTGTTATGATTACGGGTTAACAACCTATTGTGGTAGAGCGTTTCATGCTTTTGTCAACTGTGCGAATGATCCAGTGTTTTGCCGTGATATTTTCTCCTGTAAATTATGAAAGTCCGAATAAGAAAGTATATGAAGACCGACATTGTGAACCGAGCTTGTTATCGCAGTTATAAATCTCGTTGAAATATTGTGTTTCTTTATTTTCTATTAGCTGAGTGGGCGATGAATAGAGCTATCTCGCGTAGGGCAATTAAACTTTAGCAACTGTAAACGTGATACAATAAAAATGGAAACCGATGGATATCGTTACAGTCAGAGCATACATCGTGTTTTATTTGAAGAGATAGAAATGAAAAATATTACGTGAAATGGTCAAACAATCGAAAAGCGCGTTATTATGTTTTTCCAAATATATTCAGCACGAATTATTCTATTTCTGCAATTCGGTTTGTGTCATGTTGTGGCCATAATGAATATCCGGCCAATAATCGATATTTGAAATCGATTTCATGGATGGAGCAGTAACATCCAGCATGCTTTCGAATAATGTAAACTTTTAATCCAATTTTGTCGCTTAATCCGAATAATAAATAAATAAAACACTTAATACGTATAAGTTATCCTTTTCTGAACACTATTTCGCAGTGTTCGTCTTCTAGAATTTTACATTTAAACGCAGATTCATCTTAAATTGAATCTTGATAAAAGCCGCCATGGGAAACGTAGAGAAACAATTATAAAATTGCTGTGCAATGTTACATGTATATACACGATAGTAAAAAGATGTCGTGATTGTTTCAATGTTTTTGTGAAGATAAAATATGTTTTCAGGTCGGCCACTTGCAATTCAGGAGATTAGACTTGCAAATGGAAGTAACACCACTGATGGCAGGGGAAGTAACACAACTTATGGCAGGGTTGAGATCAAAGTATTCGACACTTGGGGTACAATATGCGATGACAGCTTTGGAAAAGAGGAAGCCAACGTTATATGTAAAATGATTGGATACCCGTAAGTTTTTTATCATTGAAAAACATGAACTAAATGTGTTATTTTATTTTAAGGAGAAAACAAAAAGCATTGATTTCTCTAATATTGTATTACGCTATCAATGTAGGGTCTGTACGGTCTTTAGTATTCCACGTCTGGAAAATATATATATATATATTAATATTTTATATTCGATAACTATTACTATATTATATTTCTATTAAGTAAATCTGTAGGGTTTCGCACATCACTGCTTGCGGGGACCGGACCGATTTTCATCGACGACATGGTTTGTGGCGCCAACAGTTCCCACATTAACGAATGTCAGTATAGCATTTATCATAATTGTCACCATGGCGAGGACGTAGCCGTTACATGTATAGGTACGATAAATGTCTTAAACATATCATAAACCACAAACATCAAATGCTATATATTTATTTTAGTGAACTTCATTGCAGTGAAGGCTGGATAAATATCATAAATTGATCATTAACAGTGAAACAATACATTTATTTACGTGTTTATATTTTTTTCCAAATATTACACAACCCAATACATACCAATAGATATGAAAGGCAATTCATTGAAACCGGCTAATTATCTTGTGACGATGGATTAACCTCAAAAGTCATCACATTATATTGCAATTACGGGCAGTGGTCACAACCGAACGCTATTTGCCTGCCCTGTAAGTGCCCTGCCTTGTAAACACTAATACTATATATATATATGTGGTTTATGGTTGTATGCAAATGTCACTACATTTTATTGTGAAGACAGAAAATGGTCACATCCAAACGCCGTTAGTCTTTCCAGTAGGTTCTTATGGCTTTCCTAATCGTTAACAGTTGTTTTCTTGTCAAACTATACAAACAGTGTATCTGAAAGGTAATAATCACTATCCATCAATTCGTTTTACGCAACGTATAACAATATTTTGCTGTTTCATAGAAAACAATTAATAAATGTTTTTAAATGTATGTATACTTTTGATTACAGATCAAACATTGAATATAACGGGTGTTCGTCTTGTTGATGGACCAGATCCTAACGTAGGTCGCGTGGAAATAGCGGTTGACGGCGTATATGGAACAATTTGTGACAGCTTTTTTGATTATGACGATGCTGAAGTTATATGCAAATCCATCAATTCTAGGTATTGTAATCAAAAACAGTAGAGAGCAATCACCCATATTGGGATATATAGTTTAAAGGTGTTTAACTCGACATAGGTCTTTGCTTTTTTTTCGTCATGTCGGAGACTGAACTCGAGATGGTCTGATCATCGAAACGAGAGAAAATTGTCAAAAATACACGACTGTCTTAGATAAACGTATAGAATACATTAAAACATTAGACACATGTGTTTTTATTTACCTGAACAACAATGATTTTATGTAGTTTTCTTCCTTTTTATCGTCCTAAAATGTATAGCGTCTGCAACCTTCGAGTAAGTTAAACATAGTGCTGTTTATATTTCGGATAATCACATGCTAGTTTAGTTTTGTCGAGTCGCGCATGCGTACACTTGAATCAGATGCTTGTATTGAGGAAAGCCGCGGTATTTTTAAATCGGGAATACCTGGTTCAACCTAAGTGCGAGCTTATTCAACTTCTATTTTTCAATGAAATACACAGTTCATAACAGTATTTGATCGTGTTCTATACACATAGTGATCTTTTTACCCATGATTTTACCGTTTACAAAAAATGCACATTTTATGCCCATTTGGAGTTCGTTCAGTATTGTTAAATAATAAAACCAGTTCAAATAATACCAAATGATACGAAATGAATAAAGAGGTCACTGCATTGGTTGTAGACGTTTTAAAGTTGTATATTCTTACAAGTCAATTTCTAAAATAAGGAAAAAAATATTGGTTATCAGATACATATATAACACATTATTTAACCAATTATGTAAGAAACAAATAACACAACAAAGCTAATTCATACATATTTATTAAGTTTCCGAGCAGCCGTGTTCTTCTCTGGCGCCAGATATGGTGAAGGCTCTGGTCCCGTACACATTGATCAACTTGATTGTGACCGTACTGATACTTCTCTGGATCAATGCACGTACATACAAAGTGGCCAATGTGGCCATAGCCGGGACGTGTCTCTTCTTTGCAATGGTAAGTTACATTCTGGTCGATTGATATTTGCTTTGTCATATCGGTAACGTATGTAAGCGTCCTGGTGCCAAGTGTAAAATTAAAAACAAATAAACATGAATCAATATTAACAAGCTTATCTCGTAATTACTACTTTCGTTATCTCGTAATTACGACTTCATATCCCGTAATTACGACTTTTTATCTCGTAATTACGAGATAAAACTGTATAAAAGCGAAATGTGATAGAAGCAGTATTTCATAGATTGAAATAATATCGTGACCTTACTTTCATCAGACGAATTATTATGGTCCTTTGTTCTCTGTGGCTTAAATTATTCCTAAATTCTAGGATGTCTTTTTGGTTCCTGTTTGCTGCCCCTCTGGGCAGGTCAACAGTTTAATATCTTTAGAAATTTCATATATTTTTGCCAGTATTCAATGACAAATTCAGAGTCAATACCGAAAACCTTAATGACATGTAGAAACATTAAACTGATAAAATACCTAGATTTACCTAATTACAATAAATTTTCACAGAACTGGTTAGGCTTTCCCCCTGCCCCTTTTGATCAGCACCCTGTACCTTTTCTGATCCTAGATCTTTCCCTACTTGCAGTGAATGGCTTAAAAATTAGCAGCAGTAGCAGTTCTTCTTCTTCTTCTTCTTCTCCTTCTACGAGATAATAAGTCGTTATTGCGAGATACTAAGTCGTACTTACGATATACTAAGTCGTAATTACGAGAGAAAAAGTCGTAATAAGGAGATAAGTTTTCAAATTGTAATATTATTTATTTTTTATTTTACACCTGGCACCTGGACGATTCCATAGTAACGCATACAAGCATCTGTAAAATTGAAATCACGGTTGACCTCACAATACTTTCCAAAAGCAATGATATAGTTTATTGTTTTCATTAACGCGTACTTTAGAATGCGGACAACCAGAAACTGCCTTTTGGGGTGTTGGGTTTTTCAATTACAATGGGACAACTTTATACGCTAACTGCGAATATCACAAAACGTACGTGGGGTACCTGCGCATGACGTGTACTGAAAACGGCTGGACTACCATTGGTGAATGCCAAGAATACAGTAAGTCGCAATTTTACAGATTCATTAAATTACAGAATATAGATGGTGGTAGAAACAATGTAGCTATTAATTTGTTAAGTTAACAAAAAGGGGAAGTTGCAATGTGAGTGGAAGATTTTATCACTGCAAATTTGTAATGTTTACTTTAATGGCAAAGGTCAAGCAAATGAAACAGACACAAGAGTGGGGTGTCAAAGCAAAGTGTACTTACAGTTAGATAGAGAAACAAATATGTTGTTTGTATAGCATCTTTTACAATTTAGACCAACTGACTCGTTACTAGTGTTTGTCCTTAGACCTTTACTTTCTTTATGGCAAACGTATAAAATACGTGATTGTATGCGCTTATATAGATTCTGAAACAAGAATGCACTTCACAAAATGCTTGTTTATTTATAGAGTTTATTTTACAGGTATGATGTATAAATATAATAAAATTTGACAATTTCCACGACACAGGCTAATCATGCCAACACTTCAAGGTGTTCTACATAAAAAAGCTCTAAATTAGCTCACAAAGAGTTATTATATTCTGAGGTATATTCTTTAAAATAATGAATTTTTTATGCATACAATTATTACAGTACCATACCTCTGCTATTTTCTTGTGTTTTCCTCAGTTGTTTAGGGCTAAGAGGATTTATGTCTTGCGGGTACAAGTTTGGCCCACAAGTCATTGGAGCTGGTCATCTTGATCCAAACCGTATTGATTTATGTCTTGCGGGTACAAGTTTCGCCCACAAGTCATTGGAGCTGGTCATCTTGGTTCAAACCGTATTTTAACATCCTGAGTATTTATTTTATCCTTTGCTTTGTATCAATTCCCCCCCCCCCCCCCCCCACACACACACACATTCTACGTTTACTTGATTGCTCCTGCTTTGCACGAATTGTTTCCCTTTGTTTACATTTATTTCAAGCTGCATCTTCCTTATTTAACTGCAATTGTTCATTAAGAACATATTATTATGTTTCGGCTAGTACCAATTTTACATGTACGTGAAATGTGCATGCTCAGTGAGCAGGTGCTCGTTGCTAGACCTGAGTAAACAAACATATACCATTGGATTTAGCGATTTCCAACTCCACTATTTGCGACAATTCGTGTTTTTACTACATATCGGCGACAATGCGTGATTTTTAGTAGATAAACAATTTAATTGTTTTATATCTTTGTTTTTATTAACTGATGTATTTCAAAGATTTTTTCATTATGAATGTCGTTACTTTGTGAACAAACAATGACGTTTTTATCTTGATTAACTCTGACAGATATTAGCTGCTCATAATTTAAAAGCAGGGTCGTCGGGACGGCAGCCCCGTTAAACAAGCAAATTTAATTTATTTATTTCGAATAAATCAGCACTTGTATCTAGACTGACAGACGCCAATGGTTGTGTTTTTGTTAGTGTGATACGCTTTCCAGCAATCTGAAATGAGTTATGTCCCTAGTCCCACAAATTTCTGTTTGATTCGAATCAAAGCTTCTGCTGATCTGTCTTCAACAGTTTAAGAAAGCACCTCTTGGAGTCTCTTTTTGCCACGGTACACCCATACTCCATCCACAAGAGTAGTATATATGCGCCTTCTTGTGGAGGTGGAAGGGCGGCCATTTTGAATGAGGTGTACGAACTACGTTTTGGATACGTTTTGGATATGGACTACGTGAATTAAATAATTAGGTAATTACTTATAATGACGGATAATGACACATGATGACGATTTAGACGGATTGCATTTCGACTTCAAAGATTGTTATGATTACGGCTTAACAACTCATTGTGGTAGAGTGCTTTATGCTTTTGTCATGTGTGCGAAAGATTCAACGTATTGCCGTGATATTTTCTCTTGTTAATTATGCAAGTCCGAATAAGAAAGTATATTAAGACCAACATAGTGAACCGAGCTTGATATCGCAGTTATAAATCTCGTTTTAATATTTTCTTACATTACTTTCTACTAGTATTTACTGAGTGTGCGGTGCATACGTAGAACTTTCTCGCGTATGGCCAATTAAGCTTAAGCAAATGTAAACGTGATACAATAAAAAATGGGAACCCATGGATACCATAACAGTCAGAGCATACATCGTGTTGTATTTCGAATTATACAAAAGAGAAATATAACGTGAAATGGTCACAAAATCGAAAGCGCATTGTTATGGTCATTTAAAGATATTCAGCACACATTTAAAAAAAACAAGTTTATTTTAGTACCAAGTCAACTTTAAAATATGTGCTTATGTAAGGTGGCTTCCACTTAACTGACTCCGACTCTAACTGACACCTTCTTGTTGCTTATTCTTTTGAAAAACACTCCAAACACGCTAGTATGTTTTCCTGCACTAATTATACCTTGCCATCCCAAAAACAATGCAAACTGCTCCAAAATCACCAAATACTCTTTTTTCTTTTAACCAGCTAATAAAAAACTACAAATGAAACTTAAATCATCGTCTACTAGCGACATCAAGTTAGTTTGTTTACAAATTCTTATTTTGGAACGCCCACTGACCAACTTACGTCATTGTTGGTCACCTGACAATAATTTGAAATGTATTTCAAAATGTCGGAAATATAAAGTAATCGTTGTCATTGCAATTCTTGCCTAATATTCATTAATATTCTTAATGAATATTAACCATAAAATGCAATATAAAGCTAAATAAAAAACTCGTTGTATATGTCAAAGGCGCCTAAAGACGCGTGTGCGCTTCGCGTGTATCTAATCTTTTTAAAATAAGTACCGATACAGTTCAATTTTCACGTTTTTTTTTATGTATTTAGTATTAATAATTTAATATCTTGAAATCAGACTGAAGTATTCAAGTATTTAATATGTAATCGTAAGGAGCCGTAGCGTTCTGTTCTCCGCCATTTTGTTTTGATGGCCGTATTGTGGCGACCTGTGTATGGTTGTCCGCGGCCAGTTTTTACTGCTCGTTCATATTTTTGCAATATTTCTACTCTTGATTGATCAGTTTCTGTACTATCGGTCCATAATGAATTTCCGGCCAAGAATGTATTTTTCTTTTGTCATTTTTTTAATTCGATTTCAGAGAGGGAGCAGTAACATTCAGCATAATAATGTAAACTTTTAATCCAATTGTGTCGGTAAATCCGAATAGAAAACACATTAAACGTATAAGTTAATATCCTTTTATGAACACTATTTCGCATTTCGTTTTCTAGAGTTTTACATTTACACGCAGATTAATCTTGAATTGAATCTTGATTTTATCAATTAAGCCATGGGAATCATAGAGAAACAATTTCGACATTGTTGTGCAATGTTACACACACGACAATATATAAATATCATATAAATATCATATGACAGCGTGTGTGACATTGATATTGTCAACCCAAGGGGAGAATGTCCCACGAGCGTTGACAATATCAATGTCACACACGCTGCCATAAGATATTTATTTTAATATACCGAACAAAAATTAAGTAAAAACGGTAAACACATGCTTAATTCTGCCCATCAACATTGAAAAAATGCCTTAATCTTCTGTCATCTTTATTAATACTTGCAAAATATTTTTTTGACAGTTAACTTGGAAGAGAACCGCTTGTTTACACATTGAATCACGACAAGAGAGGCAATCTTTTCTGACGCAGTAACTTGCCCGTATATGACATAAAACATGACAGGGCGGTCACATGACCTGACAGTAACTTCCGCTCTGTCATGTGTCATATAGGTTAAAATGTTTTTGATAGTCAAAATATCTTTTTCTCGGGTAATAGGAATGTATCATTGTAGACAAAAGAGAGGTATACTAATAAAAGATGTCGTACTTGTTTAAATGTTTTTTGTGATGATACAAGATGTTTTCAGGTCGGCCACTTGCAATTCAGGAGATAAGACTTGCAAATGGAAGTAACACCACTGATGGCAGGGTTGAGATCAAAGTGTTCGACACATGGGGTACAATATGCGATGACAGCTTTGGAATGGAGGAAGCCAACGTTATTTGCAAAATGATTGGCTACCCGTAGGTTTTTGATTATTGAAATAAATAACCTCAATATGTCATTTTATTTTAAGGATACAATTTAACAATAAGAATTTATTTCTCTAATAGTGTATTACGGAAACGCAACACAGTGTTTGGATTATCAATTTAGGGTCTATACAGTCTTGAGCATTTCATGTCTGGAAAGGTTTAAACTATTTTATATTCGATAACTATTACTATACTTTTATATTAGCCCATCTAAAGGGTTTCGCACATCTAAGCACGAGGGGATCGGACCGATTTTCATCAATGACATGGTATGTGGCGGCAACAGTTCCCATATCAACGAGTGCCAGTATTACACTTATAATGACTGTAACCATCTGGAGGACGTGGCCGTTACATGTACAGGTATGATAACTATCTTTAAACCTAATATTTATTTTAATTAAATTCAGTGCAGTAAAACTGAGATGTTTTATCCCACTTTTACAGTGAATTCGGTTGGATAACGGCCCATGGTGTAAACCTAAGGTTTATTAAACATGTAGGTTTACACAACAGTTAATTTTAGAAACGTGACTGCCTTTTTCATGCACTATTGCAGTCAAGGTCAATGTTTTTACTATTTGGTGAAATAAAAAAGAACAATGGGCATTTATTAATAAAATTCAAAAAGTTATAGAGTTCGTATCATAATGCTCAAATTACATAAAAACTAATTTACTTCAAAAACATACTTTTGTTGTCAACAACAAATGCATGGACACCTGTCAGAATGTTCGAATATCTAATAATCCAAATCACAAGATCTCAGCTAGTTCTATCACGGTATCGTCTGACTCCGTCCCAGTTTAAGTCTCCATTCGGCAGCCTCTGACCTTGCCTCATAATGCTGACTTCATGTCAACAGAAAATGCTTACCTCAGTCATTTTACACTCGAGACAAGTTTCTTTTTCACTGTCAAACCACTTTTCCCCTTCATTTTTTGGCGCAACACTAGTTATTCATAACTTTAATATAATATAATAATTATGTGATTCCAAATTTTGTCATGAGGTCCGCTTAAATGCTGGTAAAATCCACGAACTCCATACTTGTGTCTGAAAGGGAAAGTACTGCAGTATTTTATTCGGCATAAATGCAAACAAATGTAGGTGCATGGAATAAAAACATTTACTTATTAAAAACTTAGATATGTGTTCACAAAATAACAATAAAATCATACTCAAATATATATTCTTTTAGTTTAACTTTATATTATTTTAATCGATTACTGATGACTGTGTATTTTTGGAATGCGGAGTAATACACAAACCTTGATCACGGCTAAATAGAAATCAAATTACTGAACGCTTCTTATTTTTTAAAACTCGCATGATAAACTTGATCTGTATTCAACACTAACTTAATAGTCTCTCTATATTTTTTAAATCACAAAACCCAAAGCCATACCGATAGAGTTGAAGGACAGTTCTTTCAAAATTGCAGCTTGCGGTGACCCAACGCCACTTTTCGGTAGCGTCAACGATACTTCGTCGAGGGTCGGATCTGTAGTAAGCGTTGTCTGTGTATATGGACGAAAACTGATCGGTGATTCGGTACTTGTTTGCCTGGAGAATGGGAATTGGACAAGTACTCCGTCGTGTCATTTAATAGGTAAAAAGTTTTGTAGAAAAAGGAACGATTTGGGAAATTTAATTTTTTTATGTAATGTATAATATTGAGTACCCTGAACAAACTTTCATGTGAACCAATGAGTATTAAGTTTTGAAATTTTCTGTTATGTGCATATCTGTTTTAACTGTTCCCAAAACGCCTATGGAATAACTGTTTATTACCTAACTTGTTTCACCTAGATCATTCATACTTAAAAAATCATCATTTTCCGTCATTGCTTTAGATTTAAACGAATTTAATTTCACCAATGTCTTAAACATACATACATTAAAATGTGATGCAATTTACGTAGACCCATTCCAGAACTTGCTTGTAGCGAATGTATCGCGCGACAGTGACGTCATGTCATAAATGTGGACTAGCATTTGTGCGCATCATTCTGCGTGTGAAACAAGTTGTCGGGTTGGGCAACAGTGGAACATGTTTTACACCTGGATCAAAAACATGTTACTGTCCTGTATAATTTATGGGAAACAGTCAAAAACATATATGTTAATCATTTATGTACAGAGCTAAGAAATAATTAAAACTAGCTTTTTACTGTTTCAGACAGAATGCATGTTTAAAACATAAAAAAGAATGTTCATTAACATTAGCATATTGTTCTAACATACACTGCATTTACTTTAGTATATATAATGTAGTTCGGCAGGTGATATATGTATGAACAGGTTATTTCATATTTTATGTCATAACATGCCGTTTTGAAATGAATAATTTTATACTTTCAAAGTTGTACACTATTGCATACATTACTGCCAGTCTCTTTAAATATTGCAGATTGTGGTGATCCAACACCAGCGAATGGCGTCGTTAACGGGACGTCATACTACCTCGATAACGTTCTCTCAGTATCGTGTAATTCTGGCTATAGCTTGTTCGGCGAACCTGTTATTCAGTGTCAGAGTAACAGCAATTGGACTGACTATCCGACTTGTTACATTGCTGGTAAGAACTACTACTCATTATGAAAACAATCTATGTACATATGTTTTAGACGACGTATTGAGAATAAGAAAACACAGTAGAAGACAACAAAAACATTTTTAAATATTGTATTTAAAAAGTATTGAAAATTTACACATTTTTCAGATTGTAACGAACTTGTCATCGCCAATATGACTATAGACATTGATAATGCGACTACCTATGGTCAGATAGCTGTTGTCAGATGCAAACCAAATTTCACTCCTCGCGGTTCATGGACTGTGAAATGCGAGGCTAACAGCGTTTGGAATTACACGCACGTTCCTCAATGTGAACTCATTGGTAATAGTTGTCATATTTCAGGTTACATTCAATAATGAAAATGATCATAATGGTCAAATGTATATGTAAACGTTCATATGCAAAATAATTATTCTTCATTCTTTTAGATAACTTCGTAGGCAATAAAGGGACGATAAATCTTTATGTCATTAGCAATAAAAGGAGAATTTTATTGTGAATACATGTACATAATATTTGCAAATATGTTTTGGCTTTTTCTCAGCAAGCACTTTGAATGAAACTCAGTTGGACGCTTCAATACCAATATAGCGATTTGATCTTGTAGTTCAAGTGATTGAAGTTGTTGTTTTAACACACGAACTTCTAATTTAATTATTTTTTCACTTGAGAAAGCGCTTTATTGCGGACCATCAATTAGTTTCACTGATAACGTTGTTAAAATCTTATGACGAATAAAACTGCCTGGATGTAATACAGATTGCGGTGACCCTGCGCCAGCATATGGTAGCGTCAACGATACCTCATGGACTTTTGGATCTGTAGTAAGTGTAGTGTGTGACACAGATCGACAACTACTTGGTGATTCGGTACTTGTTTGCCAACAGAATGGAAAGTGGACCGGTTCAACCTCTTGTTCATTGATAGGTAAAACAATGATTTTCTTTAGTGAAATGCACTTTGGTAATACAATGTATTAAGGGGATAATACAAACATGCTTGGACTATCCAATTATATGTCATGTACTATTTGGGTTCCACAAAAATAGCGTTTGGCTTTATTAATTTATTGTATACATTTTTTTCCTTTTTCAATAATGCAGATTGTGGCGATCCATCGCCAGCGAATGGTAACAGCAACGGGACGTCATATCACTTCGATGACGTGCTCTCAGTATCCTGTGAAACTGGCTATACTTTGTCTGGCGAACCTGTTATACAGTGTCAGAGTAACAGCAATTGGACTGACTATCCTACCTGTAATATCATTGGTAAGATATAATACTAACACTACAGAAGATATTTTAAAACCTGAGGACATTTTCCTATTTTGTCAACGTATCATTTTGTTCTATTAACAGACTGCGGAAACCTTGACATCGCCAATATGACTATAGACATTGATAATGCGACTACCTTTGGTCAGATAGCTGTAGTCAGGTGCAAACCAGATTTCACTCCACGCGGTTCATGGACTGTGAAATGCAAGGCTAACGGCGTTTGGAATTACACGCACGTTCCTAAATGTGAACTTATTGGTAATATTTGTCATATTCGTATTCATGGTTACCTTCAAAACTTTAAGTCATTATGATGCACATTTACACATTAAACATGCAAGGCGCATATTCGTCTTAACTGTACGGTCCTAGTTATATGGCATGCTCTCTAACAACCCGGGTAACAATTCTTCAATATGAATTTATGAGTCACGAATTTAACCGTTTAATATTTATGAGTAAACGGTATACCGTTACTTTACAGATTGTGGAAACCCAACGCCTTCGAAAGGCCTGGTGAATTCATCAGCAACAACCGTCAATGCAGTAGTGAATGTTTCGTGTGAAAACGGTTACACCCTATCTGGTGATTCAGTCATTATATGTCAGGAAAACGGCATGTGGTCCGGGTCCCCGATATGCGACCCATCGGGTAAGTGACCTGGCCAACATTCAATACAGTTAGTGTATGCCCTGATTTCCCAAGTGCTAGTCATCCAAAATAATTGACAATTAGTTTTGCAAAATATATTTGTAGAACAACTGTTTTTGATTATTAGAAATCCGAATTGATAGCCGCAGACCAGATTCTGTAATTTTCCAACAACAAGTATCTCAATAATCATTGTCATTTAATCTCACAACGAATACTTATATTAATACAAGAATGATCCACTGCGTTTAATCATCTTTAATCTGGATAGATTGCGGCAGACCAGCAATATCGAATGCAGAAGTGGTGACAATTAATTCTACAGCCCTTAATGCCACTGCGGTTGTCACTTGCAACGAGGGATTCGACTTAGAAGGACCAAGTGTAATTAACTGCACCGAGACTGGATGGAGTGGTGACGTTTTTTGTCTTCCAATTGGTAACCCATATATATATTTTGTATTGGATGTTGAATACAACTTATGGCTTAAGACATTAATTAAAAAATATGGACAACGTTATATGATATAGGAAGGAACTTACAAATCCATATATTTAACATAAAACGAATAAAACAATCTATAATTTGCAATGTTATTTCGAACTGTTGCAAAGATCTATTAACAAAACTTTTTGATTTTCTTAGTGTGTGAGAAGATTGACGTTGAAAATGGTAGAGTGATCGGCACAAGTACAGAATACGGAGCTGTTATTGAAGTGAAGTGCAATACCGGATATGCAATCCATGGTGACAGCAAACTAACATGCCAAGCCAAAGGTCAATGGAGCGACACTGCAATTTGCCTCATTAAAAGTATTCCTTCTTTTACATTGTGTTCACGTAAATAAAGTGTAAAATACTTAAAATTGTCTCAAAATATTTTATCAGTAACAGACGCTATGCAACATTTCCATTGGTGCTTTAGCCTGCTAGGTAAGTCAGAAACACATATTTTTGCAAATAATATAAAACATATGTAGTTGTTCTTTCTGTCATAATTAGTGCAAATATAAGACCTTTATATATTACGTTACTGATATTACATCGACATGCTCGCAGAAACCAACGATGCAGTACAAATAAAACACATATTTATTCTATTACTACAGCCGAATCGATCGAATAACAGAGTATAAACTAAAGCTTTGTCCTATCCCTATTTTCAGCACACATTTATCTGATCATTATTTTTCGAACGCTATGTATTTCAATGTGACGTCATAACAAATGATGAAGTTTGTAGTAAACAAAAAAACAAAGTGTTTAAACTGGGAAACCAATGTTATTTTTTGTACATATTTTCACGCCGTTTGCATGTTTTATGAGCATATTATAATAGGATAAAAAGAATATTAGGTGAGTATTGGATAAAGATGAAGTTTATCATGTTCGGCACGAAAGATCTGAGCGCTCGGCAAGCCTTGCTTTCATCTGTTTCTAAGCCTCGCATAATAAACTTCATCTTTATTCAACACTCACCTTATATTCTCTTAAAGTAATATAATGTAAACGTTCAGTACCATAACTTGAACTTATTTAAGTAAAGTATTATGTTATGTTTTATTTTCAATGTATTGTCTTACCTGTTCTGTGTTCCTTAGCATGCACCAAACACTTCAACAGTCGTGTAACGAATGAAAGCGAATAATCACAAATTTGAAAGTCATAACCCTACCACAGCATAATATTCAAGTTTTGGGTTAAAGATGTACGAATTTTCATATCAATCAAACATGATAATAATATTTTTTTCTTATTATCAAATGCACTGTATTGTCTGTCATGTAATGTTTGTCTACATGATTGTGTCAGACTGTGGCAACGTCACTGTGCCACCCAACGGAATCCTAACCAGTCCTATGGTAACCACGTACAATTCCGTATTGCGATTTCAATGTGAAGATGGCTATCTACTGACCGGAAATGACGTCTTGTGGTGTGACGCATCAGGCGCATGGAACAGTTCTGTCCCGACATGCGTTCGAAAGTGTAACTATACAAATATGTGCTTACATTATATAAAGTAGACATCAAAAGATAATAAATAATAAAATAACAAATAATTGTATGATTCTTAAAAATCTTTACTGGTAAGGATTAGTTATTTGTCATTGTATGGGTTTTTTTCCACAAAAAGAAGCACTTACTTTTTCACAAAGTATTTAAAAGTTTTTCCGCCGTCTTTCAACATTGCAGTTTGTGGCGATCCTACACCAGAGCATGGCCTCGTTAACGGGACATCATATTACTTCGATGACGTGGTCTCAGTGTCGTGTGATACTGGCTATTCGTTGTCTGGCGAACCTATCGTACAGTGTCAGAGCAATAGTAACTGGACTGACTATCCGACCTGTAATATCGTTGGTAAGATAATTGTTATAAAAACGCACTGGACAATGCATTAAGAATAAGTTTTTAAATGTATGAAACCTAGAACAAATTATAGTGTTCCGTCATTCTGCAGAGACCAATTAATATGTGTGTATTGTCTTCAAACTTAGTTTGTGAGAAGATCGACCTTGAAAATGGTAGAGTGACCGAAACAGCAATAGACTTCGGGTCAGTTATTGAGGTGAAATGTCATATTGGATATGATCTACATGGTGACAGCAGACTAGCATGCCAAGCCAACGGTCAATGGAGTGGCAATCCAACATGCACCATAAAAAGTATACTTTCTGTTTACACAGTGTTCACGCAAATTGTGTATGTGGAACTTAAAACAGTCGCATATGTACTCAGTAAAGACGTTGTGTAACACAACATCCATTGGCTTGCTATGATATATAAAAAAATTACTGACGCAGTTGTTGCTGTGATAACTACTGCATATAACCGTATTTTAAAGGATCATTAGATATATATTTTTGTATTGCCTGCATATATAGTTCAATTTGTACATTCTGTAGAACAACATTTCTGTCTGGCATATACTTACTAAAACATACTTATTTATCGCAATTACCTTAATGTCTTTATTAGTACTGCCCAATATTTAACATACGGGTATCGATAACCTTATTAGTTAACTTTTGAGCTTGGACTTGTGTGATCTTCTTAGATAGCAAACCGTCTGATCACAGAATAAAAACCCTTCACATCTTAACTGCTTTCAAGCATATTTCGTTTGGTAAATAAATTTGACAATTACACCAGATACTGTGATATTTATTAGATTATTATCAAAAATATAATTATATATTAAGTGATGTACGTTTATGCCATATCTAAGATTGTGGCAACGTCACAGTGCCATCCAACGGAATCCTAACCAGTCCTATGGTAACACTGTTTAATTCCGTATTGCGATTCCAATGTGAAGATGGTTATCTACTGACCGGAAATGACGTCTTGTGGTGTAACGCAACAGGCGCGTGGAACAGTTCTGTCCCGACGTGCGTTCGGAAATGTAATTATACCGTTATTTTTCTCAACTAAAAGACGAAAAAGGCGATTAACTTAAATTTATCTAAAATACAATACACATACAAAATAGAACGACCTTTCAAAATAGCCAGTTCCAAACTCCACGACATGTTATTTCAGCTGACATTGGCGGGGCATGTACTGACGCTAGAATATGTCGGGCGCACAATGCAGTATGTGAGAACAAGAAATGCGCATGTAGATCTGGGGTAGTAGATCAAAGAACAGAAAAGTGCGACATAAGTAAGTCAAATGTGTTTGTGTTTTTGTCTGTTTCTTGTTTTCGCTATTGTGCTATTGTGTTATAAAACCTAAAGAATTGGACAGTTGCCTGAAATAAAAGGTGGTAAGTTGTTAATATGGGTTTCTCTCCTGCTGATTCATCTGTGGTTTAATGTGTTTTGTATTTCAAAGCGGATGTATGTGTGTAGTACATTTTAATCAAGTGCACCGGGAATCTCTATCATGTGGCCCCTAAAGGACATCTTACCGGTGATAGTGCAATACAGGAGACGCCCCGTTCCAGAGGTGACCCTGGGTCTTTTAGTGCCCGGTGTGAAGCACATAATACACTGCACTTCGATTTAACGGCTCATGCGGAAGACGAGGTAGTAGGTTAGGGTGTATCGGGGGCTGGAACCTGCGACACCTGGGTTGTGAAGCCCGTGCATTACCAATAGACCACGGATCCGCGGACAAAAAGCGGATGGGACTTTTGTATGTCGAATTAATACATGGCTTTTATGTTCCTTTTTTTAAAGTGCCATTGCTTCCATTCGGACCTGAGGCAGGGGATGCCAGTCTTGATCAAGAGAAGTGCAGTGAACCGATTGTTTTCACACCCGCGATTCCAGTCTTCAACAAAATGAGACGGTCAATGCATGTAGGTTTATATATTTGATTTGTTTATCAAATTTTAATGCCAATTCTTGAATTTCAAGATATCATGTTATTGTCTTCTTTATCAATAATTACTTTTGTTTATTACAAATTTGTTTGTATTTTCAAAGGTATGTAGGAGTGGGCTGATAAGTTTTGACAAGAAGTATCTCGAGACAAAACCTGTAGAAGCTCAAAGCGGGACATCGAGCATCATAGAGCCGACGATATTTAATAACAGTTGTGTTATTGCGGCGTATTTTGCTGATATATATGTGGACAATTCTTCTTCCGTCACATACAGAACAGTTGATGTTATAAACGATTATGTATTCTCAACCAAAGCGATGGAAGACATTAAATTCCTCGAGACTTTAATCAAGCGTGTGGAAAACATTTCAACATTCGATACAAGTTTCCTTTTAATTGCAACTTGGAATAGTGTGAAACCAAAAGCTGCCGTATTTAATCGAAATTATGTAAGTTGATACATCATCATTTGCAAACTTAACACGATTATGTTACTCAAAAAGGAGGCAAACGACGGCTAGTTGAATTACTGAATCAAAATATCACAGCAGATTGGCCAGACCAATCATTCAACGCAATTATTCCACATATACCTGTTTTATTTTGCTGTTACAATGTATATGTAATATAGGTTATATTATGTAAAATTAATGCAACGTTTATAAACAACATAATTTTCTATAAATGTTTCACATGTAAGGTTTAATTGTTTTTTGTTTCTGTGCTCATCAAGTGTGTCACCTCTCGATACATGTACGTATATTCAACAAATATATCCATGTACTAAATAACGTATCGTAAACTGCTTTGTAGTGCCCATAAACCGGTTATTCCATTTATTTTATACTCGTGTTTATTGTTCGTGGTTAAGTTGTGTGTTCAATGTTGTATAGGTAATTGATCACTTGTCTTAAATATAGGACATTAAGATGTTAATCAGAGTGGTTCTAATGTTGATGAAAACAGTTCAATGTATTTTGTTTCGTTTGCTATCTTCATACTTAAATTTTTGTTCTTAAATTTGTAGCCAGCCACTTTCCAACTTGTCATCATTTCAAGTGGTGAACGAACCTATTTGGCTTCAATATACGGACATGAGAAAATGAAATGGGTTCTTAGTTCAAAAGAACAAAAATCAATCCCTGTATGGATTGGTCATTCCAATGACAATGATTCTAGATTCAACCACTTGTTATCCTTCAAACCTAATGTACTGCGAATGGATTTGGGTACCAAATCAGGAGGTACAATGGAATAATAATCTCCGTTTTCATGTTAGCAGCAACAGCACAAACATTCTCGTCATTGTCATAATGAGTGTCATCTTTATAATCATTATTACTAAATTTGCGATACGCATTGTTTTTAATAGAACGTAGTCTAATGTTGCAGATATCAGTGGCCTCTTACTGAAAAATATCGATGATAGCAACTCGCCAGTTAGTCACCACGCAGTTGATTGTATTAAGTGGTACAATAGAAATCGTCATATGAAACAAAACATTCATGTCTATTCACAACGTCTTCCTACGTGCCCATGTAACGTCGATTTAGCCCGATGGGACCCGTGGTTTTGGCCAATACGCCGCCAAGTCCGTATGATCGATAGGAACGATATTGTATGCGTAGACATGATGCTAGGTGAAACTTACAAGCCGTATGGAAAGGTCAGTAAAGTTCAAAAACATTATCTTATAGTTTGTTATATTTATTGTTAAGATGGATTTACACGATAGTTCGAGACCGAAAGGACTGGACCGTCTTGTGTTTACATGATTTGTCTAGACCTATGCAATTTTCTTATTCAGTGATTTAATATTCAAATAAATGTCCTCAATAAGGAAAATCAGCACAAATTTACGTTACATTAACAGTTATTTTAGCCATTAATTTAGGAATACTTAACTATTTCTTTAAATATTGAAATTGCTCTGACAGCGTTATATTTCTGATGGCTTCTTTAAACGATTTGGGGAAAGATTTATTAATTGAGATCCTTGTTCTATATATCTTCGTTTTATTTACACATTATGTAGTTTGTCTGATTGATTCACAAACAACAGTAGAGTAAACTAGTGTGCAAACCTTATCAATGAAGGTCTCAATACTTTTGTGGGTTAACATGGTAGGTCTTGTCTCATAGGACTGGACCTGTATGTCTAGACTTATAATGTAAACTCCCCTTTAGGCTTTATTTAAATGTCTTAAAAATATATTTTATTATTGATAACAAAAAGGACCATTTTTACTAATTTCAGTCATGCTGTTATTACCGCTCGACATTGACATTCGTGGACACGCAGCCTGAATCTGGTGGATTTTACTTTGCACATCCTTCTTTCTCTCCACGTGATCACGAGGAAAATGACGTCATCATGAAGGACAAATGCTGCATTAAATCCGAGTACTGTGATCTCTATTACCAACTGCATCCGCCAGGCATATGCTACACCGAGTCTCCATATAACTTTGGTAATTCCTTTTGTTTAAAACCACCATATTTGCAATAAAAACCTCATACCAGTCATATTTTGAAATTCAAATGTCGAAACACTCAAGACATAGCACAAATGTACTTGAACTAACATGTGTACAAAAGTAATCGTTGTTTATTATATAGATAAAATATGATAGTAATTGACTAGGGCGATTAACGTCACTGATATTTATTTCTGGTATATCATATCTGCTCAGAACAGCAAGCATCAAACTCACCGAATGTACGTTTATATGTTTGCCCAGGATCCTTTTGGGGAGATCCGCACATGCGCACACTGGACGGACGGAACTACACATTCAATGGACTCGGGGAATACGTGTTGCTCTGCATTGAGACGTCAAATGCTACGTTTTCACTGCAAGCTAGGACTGCGAGGGTTGTGAAAACAGACGGAAACATGTCTGACGCTACAATCTTCACGGCGTTTGCAGCTAGAGATCATTCGAATTCTTCAATACACATTGAACAAAACACTGCAAAGAACAGTAAGTTTAGATAATACAAAATTGTGCTTTAGACTTTTCAAAAACCAAAACTTTGCAGAATTTGCTTTTTAAAACATACAACACAGACTTAAATCGAACTTGGTTGCGTCTTTAATGCAATTCAGTATGACATACGAAAATCAACAGGAACCATACTTTAATAAGATGTATCTAAACTCTGATGTCATATAGTCGCTTGTATATCATGTTTTAATAAGCAAGTTTGAACAAGGTCATTAATTTATTATTCATTGGATGTTGTTTTCTATTCAGATATTTCTTTGTATGCAAATGGAATCGACCTGACGAAGAAACTTCAGGAAGTAGGACACGATTTGTTCGCATACAATACATCTTTTCTCACTATACTTGAAGAAGACGGCATATTGAGGGTGTCTTTTCTTGCGTTAGGTACATTCGTTTTGAAAGCGTTTTTGAGCCAAACATGCCTTCCAATGTTCATTGTGGTGACCTCAGTTTTGCTAAAGTTATTACTTTATGTTTGTTTCGTTTTGTTTTATTTGCGTACTGTGTCAGGATGGCAAAGAGAACTGAAACGCTATTCGAATATTCGATTTCATTTTTCGAATATTATTCGAATATTCTGTTATCACCACACTCCCTTTTTATTTCATCATCATGATCATCGGCGTCATCATCGTCGTCGTCGTCATCGTCATCGTCATCATCATCATCAACATCATCTTCATAACCACCACCACAACCATCATCGTCATCATAATAAAAACGCACGGAAGATTTTTCATAGTCGCGTATTTGTATTAAAGATGTAATATAATATATAAATGGATGCATTTTGTAAACTCTAGTTACATTTCAAGATATATTTAGGAACATATTTACGCATCCTCCCAAAAATATATACCCTGCAAATGCCAACTCAACAAATAGACTTATTCTAAATGTGGTTTATGCTTATGAAAACATAATTTGTTCTACAGAGGATGCACGTGCCAGTCCACAATTATTGGGAGTCCGTTTTATAATCTGTTTTCACAAGTTGTTCATCCAGGCCACCAATGTGTTAAACTGTCAAAATAGCAAAAAAAAGTCCTAATCATAATAACATATAGTGTTGTCAGAGAATGAATCTGAAATGCTTTATCATTAATATTTAAAGATTTATTCTATTTTATTTTGTTATTCGAATAGTGATTTGATATTCGGTCAAGTATTCAAATATTCGATTATTCGATGACATCCCTGGTATTGTGTAAAGTCTTATATTGCACTTCCTGGAATAAAGGACCAGTTGATATTAACAAGGGTTTCTCTACGGCTGATACAAATTAAGTTTCACATATGTTTAATATTGGAAATACATTTCAATTTCTGTTTCTTTGTTTTTGGTTATTTAACGTCATATCTCGTCATGCAACTCTTTTATTCAATCTAAAGGCATATCGCTCGATATTGGAGTTGGTGCAGGAATGCTGTCACTGGATACGATTGTACCGAAGACTTTCAACAACGTGACAAAAGGTCTCCTTGGCAATTTTGATGGTAAACCATTGAACGATTTTATATATCCAAATGGAAGCCATCTAAATTTTAACGCAAGTGACAGGGACATATTTCACTTTGGCCAGACATGTGAGTATTTGCTCAGCAATTTTATGAATTGTTATTTTAATATTTACAAGTTTAAGATTCAAAATTTTAAAGTATCAAAAAAGCAAGAATTAAACCATACACAGAAACTTGTATCATTGTTTTTAGTACATGTTCACATGCGTGTTTCATTTCTTTCTTTATAATCCGATGTGTCTTGCTTCAAAACAGTGTATTTACACGGAAGTTGACAAACCGTCATTAAAGGGGTGATCAAAAGTTCGCGAAAAAAAGTTCTTTCAATCCTTAATTATAGTATAGTAAGTGCTGAAAATGTGTCAGAAGAACATTTGATATCATTCAAATGTGATTTCAACATCTCACTACTCTAGAACTTCATTGGAATAATGCAGTTTAGTTCCATTATTTTGATGAAAGGTAATAGAAAGATTGATTTAATTTCAGGGGCTGTGAATGACAGTTCGTCTGTATTTATGTATGAAGATGGCAAGAACCATTCCAATTATCATAACGCTTCATACGTGCCGCGTTTCCTGGATACGATTGACAAGGCAACGATTGCTGCTGCTATCCAGGCATGCAATGGTGCAGAGAATATGGAGTGTGTGTTCGACTATGCCGTTACTCTAGACAGTGAAATTGCTGAAACGACGAACAAAAAACGTAACAACATAGACTTTAACAAACAAGAAATAGGTACTCGTTACGCCATTTAACGCTGTTACTTTAAGATGCTATAAGTGTAATTTCTTTTAACAGTCGATTGGTAGCCAAATAAAATTATGTAATTGAATAATGTATTGTTTAACTAAGTATAATGCGACGGTCACCCGTCATAATAACTATTTTACAACGCTTCAAAGTACCGAATCATATTTTTTTCTGTCTGTTTTTGTTTCCTTTTTTCTCTAATTTTAGTATAAGCCTTGATATAAATGCTATTCTTGTGCATAATATATATATCAATGCAAATGGAAATACAAAATTCATAAAAATATGAGTGTATGCTGTCATTTATATCTCACGATTTGCATTTTAAGTTAGATAATACATTTAGTTTGCATTGTCGATAAATACATTGTACATGCCTTTTTTCATGTATCAAACATGTGCTTGTTAATGTATTTTCAGTTAAAGTTATGCCGACGTTAAAAACGTGCAACATGGTTAATGTGACTGTTGGGGAGAAAGTTTCCTGCCCGTTAATTATTGAAGAAGCACTAGATATAAACTTTACGGACAATAGTGGTTCAAACGCAACCTATAACAGAACAACACGGACGCTGTATTTCAAACAGACCGATGAAAGACCACACGACATTTGGTACAAGTATTAATATATTTAACTTCTACTTAGTACTAAATGACAAAAATTAATTTATTTTCTAGTCTAGGCTAACACTGAGATATTTATTAAATATACTTTTCTGACAGTTATATCAACACAACAACACAATATTTATACATATTCACATATGTGATGTATGGCAGTGGTGCTTGAAAATATATGGTTATAATACACGTTACCTCAGGTCACTTGTAGCTCACAATATCAAATGGACATTTACATGCGATTTAGTTGTTATTTTTAAAAAGTTAAAACCAAGTTAATCAAACTTTTCTTACGGCGTGTGAACAAGCAACACGTTCATGCAAATACTGTCAGTCAGCCGTGCACATTTAGTTATATTTTTGTTAGATTGGTTTATTATTTGCTTGACATTGTTTAACTTGTCCTTAATTGTCTGACATTTTTACCAGAATTTTTGTAAGTTTTATGTAAAAATAGCATCCTACGTTAATCTTCAGGTTTGTTGCAATCAATGCTGATGGAAAGCATTCTGTACAACACACTGTACCTGTACAACTGTGCACAGGTTGTAGTAGTCATGGATATTGCTCTTCGAAAATACGATCTGACCCACGAGAAAGTGCATATTTTAAGTATTCTGCCTGCATATGTTATCCTGGGTACGACGGTAGGTAAACGTTTAACGTTTACTCATATTTCTAAACAAGAGACAACGCGAAACATGTCCTGTCAAACACAGTGAATTGTAGTGAATACCAAATAAAACTTCAAATAAATAGTAACATACATTAAAAGTATGTAATTATGAAGTTAAAATGTAATAATCTACAACTCTACGCTGATATGTCTGCTAAATAAGTAAGTATAGAAAAAGTAACGTCTGGGATGATATAGACATTTAGTATGACATCCACATTTTGGACAGACATATCTGACTGTCTGACGAAGTCAGGCTTTGTCTAAAACAGTACCAATGTTTTATATGAGCACAGTTATAACCACAATTAAATAATGATATTTTGGGCTACAGATTAGCCTGAGTATGCCTATGACGCGTGATCATTTATTTTCAGGCGACGATTGCGATAAAGAATACGACTGGTGTGCTGAACAGCCCTGCTCCCTGGGCAGAATATGCACCAACCTCCCTCAGAATAGAACATACTCGTGTTCTCAGTGCCCAGAGGGATACACAAGAGAACTAGGCGTAAACGACTGTATTGGTAAATATATACTTGCTAGGGTATACGCAGAACATATTGCAGTTTCCTATCCCATTATGTGATATGATTTGTTGATAGTTGTGCTGTTTATATTATTGCAAACTCTGTATAGACTCATATTTTAAAAGTTATTAATTCAATATTATAAGTTAATGATTCTATTTTATGTAGTCACTGCGATGTGTTTATTTGTGTTTATTTGTGTAATGCCTATTCTTGTGCATATTGGAAACAACAAGAGGGCATTTTTTTGTACGTAGTTTATTATTTATATAACAGTAGTCTCCACAAATTTTATTTTGACATACACATTTTCCTTTTATACATTTATGTATGTCGTTATTTTCGCACAGTTGTGTTTTGGATTCCAAATTGAATTTTTTGATTATCGAGCATAATTTTAAATATTGTTTAGATATTGACGAATGTAATCTAAGCAGTCCATGTGACCAACTCTGTATCAATGGTGAAGGCAGTTACTCGTGTGATTGTGTGGAAGGATACCGAGTCGATGTGGACAACAAGCACACATGTGTTGGTATGTATTGCGCGACCGTTTACTTGAATTATTTCACAAACACGCTTTTCGTATAAAATACAAATACATGTATTTTCTTGAGTAATATTCGTTGAGGTTCTATACAGTAGTCAACATTTCAAATTAGGCAGTTATATATAGTCGGCATCATTAGGTTGAATAATTTGAATGTCACAGATAATTTGTTTTAAATTGGCTATTACTTGTATTACTTATTCTTTTCCATTTATTCTGTAGATACTTCAAGACAATTCATATATTAAATCACACATATATATAAAATATATAAAATATATTTCGTTTAGTAATAATAAAATAATTTCGTGAAGTGGTTTGGAAAACGACAATAACTATATTTAATGTGATCACTTTGCAGTTAAGTTGAACTGTTTTGTTATTATTTATATACTTTTATCATTTTTTTTGTACCAGTAACAATTCTTATTTAACTGCTTTTGCAAGTAAATGAATACATTGTGTGGTTTATTTAAAAAGATATCAACGAATGCAACGAGGCTACTCACAACTGTACTCAGATCTGCGAAAACACGATAGGTGACTTTCGCTGCAAATGTCAACATGGTTATGTACTCAACGAATCTACTTGGACATGTTTACAAGGCATGTACACATGTGTCCGTCTCTCTTACTGCAAATAAATGATTCCATATATATTTCCACAAGTATAGTATATTTATATATTATTCAATTTAAGCGTTACAATTTATGATTCTAATCAACATTTATTTGCAAATCAGTCGTGCATAACTTAAGGTAAATAAAAACATTAAGATTTGCGAACTTATAAAAATACATTGGAAATCCATGCTTTTATACTGTCATTTGCACTTTTCTTAATACCTTTATTTACATTCTGTTCAACAGTTTATATATACATTTAATAAATCTTGCAAGCTCAACATTCTATTTATGTGTTGCGTAAACTTATTGCAATGTTACAGATGATTATGATCCATGTAATGCTTCGACACTGAACTGCAGTCAAACCTCGGGGTGTACACTGAATAAAAACAACCAGACCACGTGCTTCTGTGATGCAGGATACGTGTTTAATGAAACATCCCTTCAGTGTCAAGGTAATTCCAAATAAATTCCAAAACATACTTATAAGTCATAGTGCATGGATGTTCATTAAAATGTACACGTTGCACACAGATAACTAAACAGTATTTTATGATGCTGTTTACAATTTCAGATATTAACGAATGCGATCAAAATATTTGTCCACAAGATTGCACAAACATGATCGGCAGTTTTCAGTGCAGTTGCATAGCAGGGTTTCAGTTGGTTGGAAAGGTCTCATGTGAACGTAAGTTTAGATCCCCTACTTTACAAATATGTTAGTTATTTAGTTAGTGGCTGTTTCTTTTGTTTAATACTCGACTATAATCTTATTCTACAGTGATTTATTAAACAAAACACATTCGTGTTTCATTATTGTTTAGAGAGCAACACACAAAACAAAACAGTTTTTCATGCTATTTGATTATAATAAGTAGTATAATGACTGACTATAGGGGTTTTCTTTCTTTCAATTTGTAAATTCAACCTTCTGCTTGTAGCATGCGAGATACCATACTGGGGTGAGAACTGTAAACAAACGTGCGACTGTTTTGGACGAGGGGCGGAGAGATGCGATCCGGTTAGAGGCTGCGTTTGTTCCAAGGGATGGTCGGGAAGTTCCTGTGACGATGACATCGACGAATGCATGGGTCATCCAGGAATCTGCGAGGATGCACGAAAGTCATGTATTAACAATATGGGATCGTACAGCTGTAATTGTTTGCCGGGGTACAAGGAAGATACTTATGGAAATTGCAAAGGTTTTGTATATTTTAATAAAAGGAAATATTATGTAAATGTTTTATGCTCAAAGTAAGTGTTTTCGTTTTGAATGCATTCCTTATAAATATCCGCGAAATAGTGTAATTGCTTAAGAAAATATACTCAAATATGAATGGTGTAGTTTTATTTGAATGGAAATGTCGATGGCTGAAATATATCAAAAGATTTAAAGATAAGCATGTCATATGTTTATATTCAAACTAAGTTTGCTATAGTTCAGAAAACATTACTTATAAAATATAACGACTTAATGTACTTACTAGTACTGAAATAAAAACATAAATAACAGTTCACAATTGTACAATCAACACGAAACTAAATCTAATTTAACATATATGCACAATGTATCTGAATGGACATTGTTTCAGACATTGATGAATGTTTGGATCCACAGTCGAACGAGTGTAGTCAGACGTGTTTGGATACTGAAGGAAGCTACACTTGTGGGTGTAAACCGGGGTACACAGAGGTCAACTCGACCCACTGCACTGGTATATATTGTGTTTGGCTAGCTTGAATTGTTGGGCAGCGGATCTGTAGTCCCACATGCAGTTTGAATAAGCACAGAAGTGTAGGCTCCTGAAGAACACACATACTGTAATAGTGTTTATGTTAACATGTTATGAAACTGACATATCCGTGTCAAACACAATTGAGAATGACTTTATTTGCAGACATAAACGAGTGCGAACTTGAATTGGCGGACTGTGAACAGATGTGTGAAAACCATCCAGGGTATTACAACTGTTATTGCTATTTCGGATACAGACTAAACGACGACAGAAGTACATGTAGTAAAGGTATAAAATTAAGAAATAATAGTCATAGTTTGTTGTAGAATATTATACGGTACGAAGTAGAGATGCGTAGGAATCAAATCACAAGTGCGAAGAATTCATAAATATATTAATACATTTTTTTACGATGTATTCAGTTCTTTACACCGTTTAAGTGAAAGACTTGTGCAAGGAACTCCGAAATCTGACATGCGCCGGCTACTGTGTGGTACAGAACAAGGTCGCATCTTGTCAGTGTCCTCAAGGCTTTCAACTTGCCTCTGACCTACAGAATTGTACAGGTTTGGTCTATTTTGTAATGTGTGTCATACTAAATTAATTTGATGTTTTGTAAAAAAAAATAAAGACGGCTATGGTAATAGATAATGATATCAACCTTAAATAGAAAAGTCTTAGCGCTGCTGTTGTTATAGCATTTATCGGGTTGATCGTGTTTGACATATTACTGAATGTTAAAATAAAACGCATTTAAAAGGGAATTGAAAATCAAATCACAAGTGTATATAAAATTATATTATTTTGCTAAATGAAGCTGTAAATGCAAAACACTTTCATTAAGAAGAAGTTGTTATTGTAACGAAGTTTTAGTTAAAGTTGCAAGCATGCCCGTGTGATTCCCTCACGAAATGGTTAAGCCATCGTAATAACAAAAATTCCACATAGGCATGTATCAACCAAAGAGCAAACATACTTGTAATATTAATTTAACTTTTTAGATATCAATGAGTGTGATGTGGATAACAAATGTTCCGATGGAGCAACTTGTACGAATACCATTGGTTCATTTGTTTGTGAATGCCCTGTCGGAATGAAGCTGCAAAATAACAAACGAAACTGTACAGGTGCGTTATCTTAGTATCTAAACTGCAATTCAACATTGCATAATTCGTAAATGAAAGTATATTATAGTTTTTAACGTTGTTTTTTTTTCCTTTTAGAATGTGACAAGTACCACTACGGGAAATATTGTTCACAAACGTGTTCGTGTATCCATGGTGTGTGTAACAACACAATAGGTAAGTTTCCCGTAATAAACGCGAAAGAGTAATATAATAATGATAATATTGTACAATTAATATTGATACCAGGGCCTGCTGCTGCTGCTGCACCAACAACAACAACTACAACTACTACTTTACTTTCTATTACTACTACTACTACTACAACTGCTACTACTACTACTACTACTACTACTACTAATACTACTACTACTACTACTACTACTACTACTACTACTACTACTACTAATAGTACAACTGCTTCTGAATTGTCCTTACAGGCTGCGTGTGTTACGCGGGCTGGACTGGAATCAGTTGTGACGTTGATGTCGACGAATGCAGCGACAACACCGTGGTCTGTAACGAACCCTTCATGCAATGTTTGAACACCCCTGGCAGCGCCATATGTGTCTGTCAAGAGGGCTACATGAAAAACATTACCTCAAAGATGTGTGAAGGTTGGGATATTTCAGCGTTGAATTTTATAATGTCATTGTATTATACTGTATTAAAATTTTCCAAGAATGTGTAGTTTAATATTACACTTTACTCTAGATAGTTAAGTAATGTTTATTGAATGTGACATTGATGTATTTAGTGCATTGTTACTATCAACGGTAAACTACAAAAACGGCACAATTGAATGTAGTAATAAAAAAAAGACAAAGTAGGTTAATGTCATATTCGTTTAATTCTCTTAATAACGTGAACAGCATCGATTATTTTCATATTGCAATGGAACACTCTGTTTAAAACTATAAAACTATTTTGTATGTTTTCAGATGTGAACGAATGTCAAACTCTTGACATGAACACGTGTAATCAGATTTGTAATAACACACCAGGAAGTTTCGTTTGTAGCTGCAAAGCAGGATTTGTTCTCAGAAGTGAAACATGTTCGGGTATATGATCAGTTAAATGATAAAATTAAGTAGCTAATAGTTATAAGTTTTGTTTTGACACTTTGTTTTATTGTTAAAAAGTATAGTTTCAGGTAAGTAGTGTTGGTCATATTATATGTTTCGCATGTTCAGTAATATATCATAAATGATGATAAAATGGCTTTGTCTATGTGTTTATTATATTTGTTTTTCTAATTATGTGCAATGTAATTCGGTTCACTAGATATAAACGAGTGCCTGGGAGGCAACGACTGTGAACAACAATGTGTCAACACTATTGGTAGCTACAGATGCTCCTGTACAACGGGATTCGTTCTTGACCTTGCGGACCGAAAGTCGTGTATTCGTAAGTCCTATATACTGTAAAATATGATAAAATATCGTTATGTTATCTGATTGGTTATGTTTTTGGTTATGTAAAAAATAAATAGTTGTATAAACCTGTATTAATTTAACATAGCTATGTCATAAACGTATCATGATAAAAAACCATTGCTGCATTCGTAAGTTCTATATGCTATTTAAAAAAAAAACGATGCGATATCGGTATGGTATATGATTGGTTATGTTTTCGGTTATGTAAAACAATAAATAGGTGTATAAATCTGTATTAATTTAACATAGCTATGTCATTAACGAATCATGATAATAAATCATTGTTGCATTTATTACAGCTGAAAAAGAGTGTACGGCAAATCACTCTGCCAATTGCTCTAAAAATGCAACTTGTTCCGTTTCCAATGGAGAGGCGTTGTGTGTTTGTCCAAATGGGTTTACTGGATCTAACTGCACAGGTATGAATGATAACATGCATAGCTCAATTAATGAGGTTTTATTATATATGTTAACATGTGGTACACATTTATTTCGATATAAATGAAATATATATACAATATAGTAAATTTAACATGTCTATGAAATCGAAGTCAATTTGTACATATTGAAATGTCAAAGAAAAGTACATATTCTCGATGTTAAATTGTTTAACGTTATTTGAATTAACTGCTGATGATAATATAGATTCTCGTTATTCCCTGTTTTTTAATTGCTGAGCGTTTTTTAACTGTTTTACTGACCATTTGTGTTAATAATCACTAATAAGTGAAAACAGTTGTGCAAATTGTCACTTAGTCTTTCTGTGATTCCGACTCAAGGTCCCTTGTACAGTTATAATAATGATCCTAATATTTGGCTTAAAGTAAGCAGAACGACAGTCCAATAATGAACCATATGCATGTAAGTTAACCATTTGCAGACATCAACGAGTGTGAAACTGGCAAGCACACATGTAACCATCAGTGCATCAATACAATGGGCGGGTACATGTGCCAGTGCAAAGTTGGGTATTTCCTGCAAAACGACAATGCCACATGCACAGGTAATTATTCCTCAGTATTCACTTTGTTAGGTATAATAAAATGTAATAATCTGGCTTTGTGTCTTGACTAGGCTAGCATTTGTGATGAGTAATTATATTAAAGAAATTTTAAATAATTGATATTAATTTCTGCTAACTTTCCAATGGTGTGCTGAGTGTTACAAAATTCATTTTAAAGGGTTTTATGTATTTTCGCGTATTATATTTAACGGCCAGGGGTTTAACAGCTATAATAGTTTCTGGAAAATGCACACCAATTGATCTTTGACTTTCATTTCAAAAAGTGTTTTGGTGTTGTTTTACAGAGTGTAGTAATTGGACATATGGGGAGAATTGTTCAAGTAAATGTGGATGCAATGAGACCAATGCACTCATGTGCAATAGAACAAGCGGGTATTGTACGTGTTTGAAAGGTTGGCAAGGTCCTAGCTGCTCTGAAGACGTCAACGAATGTACGTCCACTCCAAACGTGTGTCCCACCAATTCACAATGTGTAAACCTGCAAGGAAGTTTTACATGCGAATGTGATCCGGGATATCTAAAGAACAGATCAGGTCTATGTCAAGGTAGGTTAAATGTTAACGGTGACAATAATAAGTTGTGTTTCAGAAGAAATCACAGTTAACTTTGTTATACTCTGTGCTGAATCCGATTTAGCGCTATTTTAATCTTGCAAAAACGTGCAAAACATAGCCTTTATAATACAGATTATCTGTTATTAGAGAGTGAAAATTACATTTAACATAACTTTGCATTCTTAAGTTCTCAATTTTCGTTTGATTCACAGAAGTTACTATCAAAATCTTAAATATATTATTTACATGTTATTACACTTATTGTATTGTAAAACATACCATTTTTAGAAGTAAAAGAAGGCATTTGAGAAGGAAGTTTGGTAGACTTAAAATATGTATTTTCTCAGAGTGTCCACAAGGACGTTTCGGCAAAGGCTGCTTACGTACGTGTTTGTGTGATATGGCACATACATCAGAGTGCAACACTGTTAGCGGAAGCTGTAAGTGTGACTCAAGATGGAAAGGTGACACGTGCAATGAAGATGTCGACGAGTGTGCATTAACTGATGGATTCCAATGTCCTTCGAACTCCACATGCGTAAATTCACGCGGTAGCTACGAGTGTCACTGTAACCCCGGATTCAAAACGAGCAGCGATGGAGAAAGCTGTACAGGTGAATTGTTTTGAGAATGTGATTTTGCGTTGGTTGTCGTAAAGCCATCATGCTTATTACATATTTATGACGTTGTTGTAACACAGTGTAGTACTGGCTCAAGGTGAGCGAATGCGTCAATGTTCAGCAAAATCGATAAAATAAAGACAGTGGGTATATATTCCATGGTTTGAGAACGTATTTGTTTTGTTTTATATACTTCATATTACATATGGATGTCAGAGACATTAAAGAGTTGCCACAAAAATCTTCGTGAGCAAGGACGCTATACTTTTCTCATACGTAAATGCGAGTTAAAGACGAAATGCGCGTCAAATCAATGACTATTTTCGATTTCAAATATCTGTTCTCATTAAGTAGCTTAGTCTTCAAAATTCCAAATCGATATACTTTTAATCCAATGCTCCCTTGGCAATCACACCGATTTTCAGTTTGTTTTATGTATTTATAAGAAATACATGATGTGATAAAGTGGAAGGGTGTGCAAAACTTTGACACGTATTCCCAGTGATTTCGTATTTTTCCCTGCACCGCCGGTCGTCGAAATCGATTTTAAATCGAAACGTAAGTGTTTGGCACAAAAACGGCATTATTTGGCTAATAAGTTCACTATACAAGTTCGTAAATAGTTCCTAATACTTTGTATGATAAACATGATTGTCTGTCCGTTCGTGTAGATAGAAAGAGTGCATTGCACACTTAGCGATATAATTCATCGGCAGGTGTTGCTAATTTGCGCGAGTTTTGTTTATTGAAATGCACTATGAAAGAGATCATAACACCTACAAAACTTTCATCCTAATATTTTCCAACGCTGATAAAATTGAACTTTCAATAGATGCATGTATAGTTATATATTATAAAATAAGTTGCTACACAATCGATGTCGTTATGGACATGATCAACGTACATGTAAAGGATTTATTCAAATTGTTCTCGATGGTTACGTTTAGAGGTATTCAGTAATGGATTTTCTGATGTTTATGATTGTTCTATATCTATTCAATGCCAGATACGTGTGCATTTAAACGCGCATAAAATTATTAAACATTACTGACAAAACAGAAGGACGTACATACGGACCAACATGTCTATCGAACAGAATAAGACGAGAAATAAA
The DNA here is from genome assembly GCA_027627225.1 of Congeria kusceri. Lineage (NCBI taxonomy): Eukaryota > Metazoa > Mollusca > Bivalvia > Myida > Dreissenidae > Congeria > Congeria kusceri. The sequence goes on along the minus strand of CM051032.1, from coordinate 33,625,064 downwards.
TTTGTGAAGCGAACAATTGTGCTTCGGTTAAAATGTTGTGTATGTGACAAGTGGTGCCGATAAAAATATGATATCGCCTGGATTTTGTGCAATATTTGTGTAAACTACCTCGCTTTAATAAACTATAGCTTTCGTATTAAATAGGCTAAGCTAATATTTTGACTAAATTAGGTTTGAACTCAAAATAAGTCATTGATTTAACATGATATTCGATTTTAACTTGCATGTATTTGAAAAATCATAGCGTTCTTTATCATGAAATTGTGTGAGCACATTATTTTTGTCTCTGACATCCATGTATAATATGAAGTATTAATAAAACAAAACAAAAACACCAACAAATCAAGTTATGTAAACCCACTTTCTTTATGTTATTGATTTCGCTGCAAATTGGTGCATTCGCTGACCAGGAGACGGTACTACAGTGTGTTCAATAGCAGTAACGTTAAGATTGTTTGTCCCTAGATCAAAACAGTTTCTTGTGTGTGTATGTACGATCTTACAACAGACATTGTGACATAAATACACATAACCAAATGAAGTTAATTAACGGTTAATTTCATTTAAAACGAAATAAAAGTTAAGAACGAACATTGCTTTTAAACGCATAATAAGCTAGCTTTAAATCAAAATGTACTTTTCGGCTGTACATCTGGAAGCTGCAATACATGTACGTTGATTCGATATTTGGTTTAAGCTACATAACTCTATTAAACGATGCAAAAGTCGACACTCGTATTTGTTGATTTATTCTATATTGTAGTAATTCCTTCGTCATTTTTATGTGTTTTTTCTGTTTGCTTTCCAGTTATTTTGTCATTTTCATCTGCTTATGATGAAAATAAAATCTACATGAAAGATCGTGCATACACACTTTAAAATATTAAATTGAAGAACTATTCCATGGATGTATTTTCAGACGTCGATGAGTGCCAAGGAGATGTTTGTGAGGATCCAAACTCGTTCTGTGTCAATCTGAATGGGTCATTCGCATGTTACTGTAAGAGAGGCTTTGTGGAAGACGATGCTTCAGGAAAGTGCACGCATGTTTCCACAGGTAAAACATTTAAATGTAATGGTTTAGTTTACATTGCACAAACAATAATACTTTTGCATCAGTACGGAAAAATGAAATACCCGCCACAATTCTACATGTACGTTTATGAAAGGAACTGTTCTAAATAATATAATTTGGTAGTTTCAGAAAATTTTGCAAACTTAGACATGCAGATCACACTTTACATTACGACTGGACAAGACCTTATGTCAGACGGAACGTTTGCAGCGGTTGCAAAGAAGGTTACGTTTTCGGTGCGTACGGCAATTAGATCGGCAAAGGCTTAAATTATACAGTAAATTAAACGAAAGCAACCTTTGGCAGATTTAGTTACATTGTTCACATACTTCTGAAGTATCAATTTTATTCTCACCAATTCATGCATATGACATTTTGCTACACATTGCGCATTTGTTTTTGCGTATCTGCATAAATATATGTACATGCATCTTACGTAAAATGTTTCTTTTGTTGCAGCTACGAACGTATCTGTCGCGTTTCCTTACGGATTTCAAAATTGTCATTAACGGTCTAAGGTAAGTCGTTCAACCTGCGATTGTTTCGTGCATTTACAGACCTGTATATATTCTAAAATTCATTTATTTATATAGATATTACTAAATCAAAATTCATTCTTTAAAATATTACTAGATAATGATGCTTTTTATTATTGTTTATACAGAAATGGAAGTTTAGTAGTAGACTATACACTTTTTTACAAAGAAACTGTCAACGCATCGACACAGGTTACAAATGCCTTAGTCGGTCTTGCTAAAGGGACAACCCTCGAATATGATGGACAGACTGTAACGGCGAAGTCAGGTAAGTGAAGATTTACTCATTTAACCGGAATATTAGACATTGTGCTAAATTTGCATTTATGTATCTGTTTGATACATGTATGATTTATTACAAGCTTTATGCACGAATTGACAATATATGTATCATAGTTAAGTGGCCAAATGTTGCCGAAGGAATGCTTCTAAATATAAGACTTAAGTGTGCTAAATCACCCAAACTTATAGGTGATCTTAAATACTGCATCGGATAAGAACAACATTTACAATTATTAACAATGTTCGTTATTTTATTGGCATTAATACAGAACGACTGGCTAACGCTAGCGTACTCTGTGGGTTTTATGAGCACGTCATTGGAAGCTGTGAATACGGGACAGCGTGTGACGTCATAGACGGTGTGCCCACGTGCGTAGAGAACAGTTTGTCCACAGGTGCGCATTATGCGTTAAATTTGCAATTTTGTCTCGTGCTTTCTTTTACTGTATTTTTCAATTAAGGCAGTGTAGTTTGTTTTTTAATTTGTAATTGTAATTGTGGATGACAACTGATGACATTATAAGTAACTGACTGATTTTATCAACAAATTTATTCTAACACATTAATAATGTACTCATATACGAACATATTATACCATGTAAAAGCCATAATTTTGTATGCATTCCTAAAAAGGAAGCATCTGTATACATATTATATTATAACATTGCAATATTCTGTCTGTAATGCTGTATTGATGTTGTATTTGCTTTCGAACCTAAACTAGTTTTTTTTATCGTTTATACGATTAAATCGTTATTTTCTGTCTTTCAGATAATGTCAAGCTGATCGTTGGTGTTTCTATCGCAGGTGGTCTTCTTCTCACCATAGCAATAATCACATCGATATGTATAGTGGTCAAACGAAAGGCGAGAAATGAAAAGAAACAAGCTAATAGGCTAGCAAATCTAAATCGGTATACATTTTCCATTCTTTATTTTCTAATCAATTTGTTGCTATTGCAATTCCATTTAGCAGCTGTTAAGTCAGGCAAACGTGTATATAGAAAGAAAGATTGCTTTAGTAGAATGTAGAATACTTCATCATGTTTATAGTAAGTATCAATGAACAACGTGTATTTTCTCACAATATGATTACTGTAAGTTATACTGGAAGTATGACACGTATTAGGAATATACGATTAGCGTTACTAAAGCTAGAATTGTCACAAGTGTGGCTAATATACACCCACAATATGGCCGTGTCACAAAACTATGGCATCCATTTGAAAGACATGCACCCAAAGAAAATGCTATTTTTTATGATGTTTCACTTGTGTACCTAAACTAATTTAAGTATGTGAAGCCTGTCATGAGATATTGTCTCGAAACAGTGTCTGTAAATTAAGTCGAACTCGACCTGTTTTCATGATGTTAAACCTGCGTAGTAAACGTTATTTAAATATTCCAAGCATTTTATGTGTTCATCCGTACACTTTTTTTTTGGAAAAAATAAATTCAATAGGGACCCATTACTCTGTCAATATTTAGTTGTTTGACACAAAAGTCGAACTTGACTGTATTATATTAAGTTATAATTATGTACTTACTTATGCACTTACCTTATTTTTAGGGAATTAAGTCGAAAAGTGGACATAACCCTGTCATGATTTAATGGTTTGTAACCAAAGTCGAGTGATATTAGACCTGTGTAGTAAAAATTATTTGATTCTGTCAAGCCTTTCTGGAGTTATCAGCCAGAAATAGTATATTTGGAAAATATGGTTCAATAGGTGCCATAACTCTGTCAACATTAAGTGGTTTGTAACCAAAGTCGAACTTGACCGGTATGGTATGATGTTACACCTATGTACCAAAAATATATGTGAAGCCTTTCGTGAGTTATTGTTGAGCAACCGTGTTTTGGGGGAATTTAAGTCGAAAAGGGGCCATAACTCTGTCAACAATTAGTGGTTTGACCTCTATTTTATGATGTAAAACATCATGTGTACCAACAAGTATTTGAATATGTCAAGCCTGTCTTTAGTTATCGTCCGAAAACCGTGTTTTTAGGGAATTTAAGACGAAAAGGAGCATTACTCTGTCAATATTAAGTTGTTTGTAACCAAAGTCGAACTCGACCTGTATTGTAGGATGTTACATATGTGCCAAAACATTATTTGAATATATGAAGCCTTTCTTAAGTTATCGTCCGGAAACCGTGCTTTTAGGGAATTTAAGTCGAAAAGGGGCCATAACTCGGTCAACATTTAGTAGTTTGTAACCAAAGTCGAACTTGACCTGTATTTATATGTAACACATGAGTACTAAACATTATTTGAATATGCCAAGCCTTCTTGAGTTATAGTCCGGAAACCACGAAATAAATAGACCGACAGACCGACAGACCGACAAGCTCACTCTTATAGACTCCCCTAAACTTCGTTTGTTGGGGTATAATTATTACTGCCTTTTCAGATCGTATGAACAAAGTGAGCAAGTATTTTGGAACTCGCCATTCAAGGAAGACCGGCTTCGAAGTAAGAGTGTTTCTTTTTCTTGTGTGGTACAACCATGCAGCTATTACACAATTAAGAAATAATTTTCTATATAGAGTTGTTTATCGGCTAATCAACAATTTTTCGTTCAGATAAGTAGGAAGTTAACCACGAGGGCATTAGCTCATCAGAACGACACATCGTTGTTTATGAGCAGTTAAACAAGGATAATTCGAAATTAATTCGATTCCAACATGACTTGACAACATATTCTGCAATTACAATGCGAACTATAGTTTCGGAACTATTTCGGGTGGTTTATTGGTAGTTAAACAACGGTTTATTTTGTGTTGTTTTTTTTGTCTATAGAAAACACTGTTAGAATAAACGATATAATATACTTCTTTTGTGGTACAAATGGCAAGCTATTTAAAATAAATTAAAGTGTTTTTGTGTGGTACAAAATTGCAAACTATTTTAAATAATTGATAGCCTAATATTCTTTGTATGGAACAAAACTACGAGCTTTTTCAAATTAATAGTGTTATGCTCTTTAAGTGGTTAACGACTGCAAGCTGCTTTAAACAAATTGTAGCGTTATGTTCGTAGAAGTACAGTACAGAAAACTATTTAAATAATTGATCTTATTATGGTTTTTGTGTGGAACAACGCTTCAATCTACATATTTCAAAAAAGACAGTAATATGATTGTTTTGTGGTACAAAACTGCAAACTGTTTTTGAATAAAAGATTGTGTTATATTCTTTTTGATGGCACCAAACAGACAGCTGTTTCAAATTAATTATAGAGTTTGATAAGTGATATATAGACATTTATTGTGTTAGATTCTAGGGCACGAGCCGCACATGTTGTGTTAACAGGTGAATCAGACGCCTCCAGGAACAGAACATGGCGATCCATGGCTCTGGAATTCAGCCAGGATTCCACTAAGGTATAAACCAGGAGAAACAACGCATATGCATTATTGAAACAACACTATTTCTACATACTAAAAGTATGTAACCAAATTATCTATATTGAATAGTTCAATCTTCTATATTATTTCATACATGTTTAGTGGGAAATATTTCAAACCTTACTTTGTTTCAGATTCCGAGATTAGTTCCTGATGAAGTGCCCAACACCTCTAAATTTTTGAAAATGTAGAGAATGAAATCAACGAACAACAAAGAAATTAATTTTAACAGACTAAATACAGATTCCGAATTGATCAAATTTGTATTCCACCGAATCAAACGTGAACATAAATTGTAATAAAAAAAATATCCAGGCTCTGTATGTATTAATGAGGATCAAATTATGTATTTGATTACAAAATAAAATTCTTGCTATAAATATTTCCGTTGTAATACTTCATCTGGAGTGTACAATTTGCTTACCCTTATACTACTACGAGCCAGTTAGAGCTGTAAATGACTGCTTCGCGAATGTTGATGTATTCATCATTGTTCCGTTGTAATACTTCATCTGGAGTGTACAATTTGCTTACCCTTATACTACTACGAGCCAGTTAGAGCTGTAAATGACTGCTTCGCGAATGTTGATGTATTCATCATTGTTCCGTTGTAATACTTCATCTGGAGTGTACAATTTGCTTACCCTTATACTACTACGAGCCAGTTAGAGCTGTAAATGACTGCTTCGCTAATGTTGATGTATTCATTATTGTTTAAACTGTTCTGTTTTGTTTTTGTGGTTTTATTTTGTTTGTATGTTTGTTTGTTTTTTGTTGTTTTGATTTTTTGTTGTGATGGAGTTATATTGGGTTTTTTTCCCGCTAAATAATATAATATGTATGCAGCTTAATATAAAAACTTAAAGATATAAGTAATCAAATAGTCCGTAAGAGGCCAGGGACAAATACATTTCTTGATTTACATCGTTACAATATATCAAACAACATTTTAATTTGAATGTTAATGTTCATATATAGGAAAACTCACATTAATATAACATTATATCACGGAACGATTACTGTACATACAAACAATTTTACAGTTTACGTGGCAGTTTTCTTGTGTTACTTTTGTTTAAAAACCTTATATTTTATGTTGTCTGTTATCAGTTCTTAAAATATGAATGCGTTCCATTATTATATTGTCTGTGTTTTGGGGACAATACAGTAATATAGTCTGCTCAGTTTGGTGTATTTCACATATATTTATTAATTGATTTTAATCAATTAAACTTGAATTTAAAAGTTTATAAATCAGCAAAAGAATATAATATATATTCAGTATTCGGACAATAAATACTACGAGATCTTACCTCACTTTGCACCTTGTTTCACATCGCAATTATTAAAAGAGGTACGACTTATTTTAAATACGTAGTTCATATTTTGAAGGAAATGCTTACCGGTGGTGGGCTTATTATTTTTTGTTTTAATGTCATACATGTTTATAGAATTAACTTGCTCATTGTATATTGTGTACGAATGCTTTATGTCTTGTCAAACTGGAAACTCTATTTCGTTTGTATCAATGCTGATCACTTTGTACTTTACTTAATTTTCTATTGTTATATGAAGTATATATTTCTCTTCTATAATATGTTTTATTAAACCACATGCTAAGTCTTGTTCGGTATTAAACCACATGCTAAGTCTTGTTCGGTATTAAACCACATGCTAAGTCTTGTTCGGTATTAAACCACATGCTAAGTCTTGTTCGGTATTAAACCTCTTGCGTGATTTAATACACAAGCATCCCCACGATTTCTATAGACCTCTCTATAGGCCACTTCTACGATGATGTCTACTAAGATAATATTTAAATATTAAATGGACCTGTTTACAGATTTCAAATTTATTTCATAGATCCCCAAAAACAATTACATTATTTATACACAAGCAAGATAACACTACTGACAAAGATATATATTGGAAATATAATGCCATTTATGAAAATTCATCAATTGAAATGGATAACATATAAAGCGTTTGTGACGCTTTTCATCGATTTTTAGGAAAACACGTGTATCACTTACAAAGCGTTAGACATTCACGACCTTGAGTTTAAGTCAAAATGGTCAAGTGGTTAGCGCGGTAGGATTTTGGACGTAGGTTCGAGCCCCGGCGGGGGAAAATCTGTTAATAAGTTTTGTCTACAAGTCAGTGTGCGTTTAATAGTTTGAAACGCTGGAAGTAATAACTATTTTGTATAAGATATCTGGTATTCAATATTTTGGAAACCAATCAAATAATGTCAGAAAATTTTAGAAAAATGAATATATTAACAATTGACACAGTTTTTACCGCCAACAATTTACTTTACGAAGTTCAATCGGGTTTTAGAAATTCATATTCCACTGACACTTGCCATATGCATCTTCTACAGCAGAACTAATAATTCTAAGGGTCTGTACACGGGCTTGATTTAGTCAGATCTACAAAAGGTTTTCGATACTGTGGACAATGTTATACTATGCGGGAAACTTTTCCTATGGGAAACCGTGGTAGAAAACCGTTCTATCAATAGGGGTCACGTCACAGACGTATAGTAAAGATATAACTAAAATGCAGTTACCTTTTCTTTGGATAAATATTCGCTTTCATCATATTTAGCGTTGTCCGGCACATGGGAAATGAACCGACTCGAAAGTATAACGTGGGCAGTGAACGGATAAGGGAGTAGTTTAATACCGGGCCTCAAGGGCGTCGTCAATGGGGCGGCAGGAGCGGCGGCCGCTGCCATAATATTTTGGCAAGTGATTCGTCATGTATCAATTCAACCGCCCCTTCTCGGAAATTGGAAAATCGCGCTCTTGTTTAAAATCGGTTGCTGTTCCACATGGTCAACTAAATGAACATCCATCATGCTAGCCCCTAGTCCGTGGCAATCAAAGGCCCATAAATCTCATAAATCATGACATTGATAATGATTGGTGCAGATTAGTGCCTCTATGTTTCTAGACGGTAAGTGTTATAAACAATATAAAGAAAACATCCTTTTCGGCAATTTTAAAAGAGGATTTGAAAACAAAAATACGCTAACGATATTATATTATAGCTATAACTCAAATCTTATCTTCGAATTTCAAGAAAACTCTCAAACCGCGTGATGAAATGAGTATGTTTTGCAAAGAAACGTGATTTGTGTTATTTTTCAGTTTTTTCACTATTGTTAACAAAATGCACGTGTATGTCAGACGTTGATGATGAAAGCAGGTCATTATGATATGTCCATCAATTAAAGAATAACACAAACATGTATATATGCGTTTGTACTTTGTAAGTTTGGACTTGATCACCTAAAAGTTAGGGCTTTATCCATTTTACATTATAGTGTCCCACAAAAATACCAATGAAACGTGTTTGTAGTGCATTTAAGCTACACATAAAGCAGGTATACAAAAAAGAATGGCTGATACGTAAGGTCGTACATTAATAATTGCAAAAGATTTATTGTTCAGTACTTTTCCTACATAAAACATTGCCAATTTTACTGATTTTTCTACATTCTCAACTAAATTCATACTAATTTCGCCAAATAATTGCCATTAGAAGTCGTTTGTAACAGCGTATTATGTGCACAAAATATCATCGTATCTTGTGCGATATTTTAAATGTTGAAACTCACCTTGAAGATATGAGCTTTTGTAAATAAATTATGATAATAAAAAATTTGTCCGTCATGTTTTCACTGCAATTTGATTTATCTTCTGCAATTTGGATTACCGACGTACATGGGGTGCTAAATTATTAGGCTCTTGGCCAAGGTAATATTACAATAGTTGTGTCATCTTAACGTTTAATTCTTCGAATCGTTTTCAAAAAGTTGTTTGTGTTTGTTTTCATATCGATATTATTTTCCTAAATTTTAAAATAAGCGGTTGCGTATTCAATTTACAATAATTTATAAACTTATATTTTAGCAACACATTTCTTAACTATTATTTCAAACACACTAAAAATTCATTTAAGATGTCATATATATTGACTACACACATTGACGCATGCATTTAGAATGTCACTTGTACAGCGTGTCCTGTTAACGCCATCGCAGTTACGCGACTTTGATCTGTGCTTATGAAAGGGCCCCGACTCCTCGACACGATACGCCGACGCACCGACACGGTACGCCAAAGCGCCGACTCAATGCGCCGAAGCGATATAAACCTCGCAATCTCGTGTGTTTTTTGTTTTCATCTGTGGCTATAAAATTGGGCGAAGATACGAAGAGACGATGTTTTTTATCGCTTTGGCGCATCGTGTCGGCGCTTCGGCGTATCGTATCAGCGCTTCGTAGAATTGTGTCCGCGCGTCGGCGTATCATATCGGCGCGTCGGCTCCCTTTCATTTCATAGGTCGAAATCGCCCCGAAACGATACTCCGACGCGGCGAAACGATACGCCGACACGTCGACACGATGCGCCGACGCGCCGACATGATTATTTTTCATCTGTGCTATAAAATTATGCCGTACTGTTTGATTAAAAAGTAAATGTAATCACAACAGCCATAAATAAATAGACCTATAGTTGCACAAATGTTCGTACAGGCATACTTTTGTGTCTAAAGGTATACAAGTATGTCAGCAGATAAATTGTTGTACATGTAGGTATATTCCGACCGGAAAAAATTAAGCAGAAAGTGTTATTGCAGGCATTATTTATTTTTTATGTAAAATACTTTAATAGTAATATTAAATACGTATATCAATAAGTAAATTAAACAAGTAAATAATTGTATGTTTTCATAACATGTTTAATGAACATTTATAAACATGTAGGAATAATAATGTGCCAACGGTTATATATTTGAACATGTAGGTATAAATTGTACATGTAGGTATTATGTTTAATGTGCCAACAGGTATAAATTCAGACCTATGGGTACGCAAGTGCACCTGTAGGCACACTTTTAAACCTGCGGGTATATTTATTTATAGCACTGAACTCGTACTTATTTTCACTTTTGACTAAAACGGTACGCCACATAAAATTGGGCGAAGATACGAAATGAAGACGTTTATATCGCTTCGGCGCATCGTGTCGGCGCTTCGTGTCGGCACTTCGGCGCATCGTGTCGGCGTATCGTCTCGGCGCGTCGGCGTATCGTCTCGGCGCTATTTCGACCTCGGAATTTAAGGGCGATCCTTGGATGACCCTCTTTCAAAATTGTTCCAATTGTTCTCGTCCGCTGCATATGTACGTACCAGATCTAAAAATAGATTTAACAAGTGAAAACTTTAAAAATCTTCTCCTCTGAAACCGCAAGGCTGAGATTTCATATTTGATATTTGATGTCCTCTAGTGGTCATATACAAAGTTCTTTTCAATTACTCTATGGGGTCAAAACTGGCCACGCCCCGGGATCACATGGTTTATATAGATATAAAGTTAATGACTTTAAAACTACTCTCCTCTGAAGCCGCAAGGCACAGAGGTTTTGTATTTGGTATGTAACATTGTACTTTATGTGTGGTCTTTTACAAAGACTGTCCAAATTATGACACTGTGGTATAAGTGGCCAGGCCCCCAGGTGTCATATGGTTTCAATTGACTTAAATATTTGGCAAGTGGGCTTTAAAAATCTTCTCCGGTGAACTCGCAAGACCCAGAGGTGTCATATTTGGCATGAAGCATTGTATAGCAGTCCTCTACAATGATTGTTTAACTAATTCTCCAGGGGTGAAAAGAAGCCGCACCCAGGAGTCACATGGTTTCTATATAATAGTCCAGCAGATTTCATCCGATCTTCACCAAACTTCATGAAATTGTTTGAGGGTATAATATCTCGGCCAAGTTTGATACTCAGCCAAATTGCCCCAAGAATTGTGGAATTATGGCCCTTTAATTATCTCAAATAAGCCATTTTTAGTCGTTTCCGCTGTCGAAGTCTGACAGTTTTCATCTGATCTTCACTAAACTTCGGAAAATGTTTATTGAAACAAGCTCCTCCAAACAATCAACATTTCGTGATGTTTCATGGTTTTGTTTCTTTATGTTGCCCACATAATTATTCAAAGGGGAGCAATCTGCGCAGAACGTTGCGCAATGTAACTTTAAGGTGTTTTTTTTCTTTTCACAGAAATGCAGTGTTTACATCCATCATTACAAAAAATAATTATTATTAATAAGGTAACATTGGACATTGTTTTGCGTTTTGCTTTGTTCGAATTGAATTCTCTGACTGCTAGTGACTGTTACAAGCAGGTCCCAGATTAATGATTGTTCTATTTTGTGATTTATGTGAATCACACCTATCGTTATGTTAGTTTTCATGAAAAATAAAACAGTTAATTGTTGTTGTTTTTTGTTTGTTTGTTTTTTGTTTATTATTGGAAGCAGGTTATAAAGCAGATATTTTATTGGCATTTGGGAACAGTCATTTTTTTCAGTGCTGGGGGCAACATTTTGAACTGTTAGGAACACAAACAAGTATAAACATTTTTGAGGTTTTATTATGGTAAATATGTTATATGTTTTACATTATCGTTTACTTTTAGAATGTGACAAGTACCACTACGTAAAAGATTGGTCACCGACGTGTTCATGTATCCATGGTGTGTGTAACAATACTATAAGTACGTTTTCTGTAATAATAATATCAGTTGGTAGAGCGCTGGACTGTCAATCAGGGGTTGGTGAGTTCGAACCCCAGCCCGGCCACATAACCTGTGTGGGGATTGGTCATGAAATTATTTCTACGGCCAGTCTCCCCCTACCTCTGATTCAAGTAGGGCAGTTGTCAGTTACTGGCATAAGTATGTGCACTTAGTACTGGTCAACCGCTTATATCGGCTAAGCTTGCCCTGGAAAAGTGTGAGTAGGTTAACTGACCGCCGTGATATGACTGAAATACTGTTAAAAACGGCTGAAAACCCAAACAATCAAACAACGAACCCAATACTCATTGTTTGAACACGACTGGCAGCGCCACTTGCGTCTGTCAGGAGAGCTACTTGGAAAACATTATATCAGAGATGTGCGAAGGTTTGTGTAGTATAATTATGTACCATTGCATGAAATGGATCGACGCGTCAATGAATATTTTGTCGCTGTTGAACTTTACAATGTACCGGCATATTTTTTATTTTAATAAATTGATTTTATTGGTTTTTGCATGATAGTAATTTTTCATTTGTTAAATTTACATTTGGTCAAATAATCTGGTGTGAAAGCTACGCATTTGTTTCCCGATTCAGATGTGAATGAAGTTAAGCTGCTGAGATGAACATATGTGACCAGATTTGCATTAACACACCAGGAAGTTTCGTTTGTTACTGCAGAACAGGGTTTGTTCTTCGAAATGGAACATGTAACGGTATATGATTTAACACTGTAAAACTTTAAATATTCAGGTTTATAATTAAATTTAGTAAAAGTTATGTGTTTTGCTCTTTTGTAAAATTCATTGGTTTTAATGTTAAAATGTATTCTGTTTCGGTAAATAGTACATGTAAATTAATATTATTTTGTAAAAGCTTCGCTACCATTTCCATGCAAATAACGGAAATGAAGAGAAATGGCGTGTGTTTCATGTTATTTTGGTGTACTATTTATTAAATTATGCATATAAGACATAAACGAGTGCCTTGGGACCAACGAATGTGAACAACAATGTGTAAACACTATCGGCAGCTACAGATGCTGTTGTAGGACTGGATTTGTCCTTGACCTTACAGACCAAAAGTCTTGCAATGGTAAGTTTTAGATTCCTGCCAATATATCATAAAATGGTGTAAATAAGTTACATGACTTGTTATATTTTCGGTAATATAAATATATATATGTCGATCGTTGTATAAAATTGTATTTAAGATATCACAAATATAAATTATAATAATTCATTGCTGCATTTGTTTTTATATTTCAGCTGAAACAGAATGTACGCCAAATCAATCTGCCAATTGCTCTAAAAATGCCAAGTGCTCCGTTTCGAATGGCGAGGTAAGATGTGTTTGTCCAAATGGATACAACGGCTCTAATTGTGCAGGTATGACAAATTTTTACAGGTATAACTCATTTTATGCTGTTTAATGTTATATGTTAATTTGTAGTACAAATATATTTCGATATTAATGAAATATATACAAGAGAACTTCATATTGTAATGTCAAATAGAGAACGTACATATTTTCGTGGTTGAATCGTTTTATGTTATTTTTATTTAAATGGTGATGATTCAATATATACACATTAATGTCTGTATGTTTTATGCGTGAGTGTTAGTTAATTGATTTGCTGCTCATTTCTGTTTGTTATCAGTGTCAACAATTGTGCAAATTGTCATTCGGTCTTTCTGTGTTTCCGATTCAAAGTCCCTTGTAAAGGTATAATGGTATCCTAATATTTTTCTCAACGCACATTATTAACAATCAACATGCATGTGCATTCGTGGCAGACATCGAGTGTGAAACTGGCAAGCACACGTATAATCAAGACTGCATTAACACAGTGGGCGGGTACAGGAGCCAGTGCACAGTTGGATATTTCCTGCAAAACGACAAAGCCACTTGTACAGGTAATTATTCATTTGTATTCACTGCATTTGCTATGAATAAAATAATAATCTTGTAGATTGACTTATGCTAGCATGTGTAAGGGTTAATTATATTAGAATACCTTTAAACATGATATTAATGTCTGCAAAATCTTCAATGGTGTGCTGAATATTGCAAAACTCATTATAAAGGGTTTATGTGTGGATTTTTGTACGTTTTTCATGTGTGTTATAAGACGATCAGCGTTTTAATTTAACAACTACAATAGTGTCTGAAAAAAGACAAACAATAATTGCATAATCTCGTACAATTCACTAAGTGTATGTGATTTGTTTTACAGAGTGCAGTAATTGGACTTACAGGGAGAGCTGCTCCAGTAAATGTGAATGCAATCGGACCAATACAGTTACTTTCAATCTGACAAATAGACATTGCACGTCTATAGAAGGTTGGCAAGGTCGTTACTGCTCTGAAGACCTCAACGAATGTACGTTAACTCCAACCGTGAGTCCTACCATTTCACATTGTGTAAACCTGCCAGGAAGTTTCACATGCGAATGTGACCCGAGATATCTAAAGAACTGGTCTATGTCAAGGTATAAATAATGTAAATCGTATTTCAGAAAATTCAAAGCCGCCACATATATTTTCGTTAAGGCAAACTATTTATTATAACGAACTGTAAACCAAGAGATTACAATTTTACTTTTTATGTTGACATTTTTGTCGTAACTTCTGTGTCTATGCATCACAACTATATATTAATAGAACTATTTACATGTTCTCAGAGTGTCTACAAGGCCGTCTCGGCAAAGGCTGCCAAGAACGTGTTTATGTGACATGAGACGTACATCCGAGTGCAACACAGTTGACAGAAGCTGCACGCGTGACTTAGGATGGACAGGTGACACTTGCAATGAAGATGTCGACGAGTGATGGATTTCCATGTCCTGGGAACTCGACATGCGTAAATGCAAGAGGTAGCTACGAGTGCCATTGTAACCCGGGGTTCAAAGCGAGCATTCATGGAGACAGCTGTAAAGGTGACTTGTTTTGCAGAGATGACTTGGCGTTAGTGTCATCAGCATCATTTATATACTATTACACATTTCTGACATTGTTCAATAGCAGTAGCATCAACAATGGATCCCATAATATATTAATTGAAAGAAAGTGGGGATTTGATTGTTTCAGAGTGCTCTGGCAACTTGTATGGACATGCATGTCCCGAGAAGTGCGAGTACCAGAGAAAATATACTGTGTCCTCCGCCCAGTCATGTGAACCTGTCGATGGCACGTGCTTGTGCACGAGGTATTGGACTGGGAAAACGTGTGGTGCTGACGTCGATGAGTGCCAAGAGAATGGTATTATAAACTACATGTTAAATTATAGATTACATGTATGTGTGTAAATGGTAACACACATTACGATTGTATAAGTTTCTGTATTCAAAAATACCCGTCACAATTTGTCCGTAAGATTTTATATGAGACCAGATTAGACATGCATATAACACTAGACATTGCGATTGGACCAGATATCAATCTGTCGTCAGACAAAACGTTTGCAGTGGTTGCAGAGAAAGTTACGTTTTCAGTACCTACGGCACTTCGTTAATCTGACGTTCGTTATGAAAGTACGGTCTCTATTCACCAACACATTATTAGTCTTTAGACGTAAAAATAAAAGACTATTATTAGAATTACTATATTTTCTTAGTAACCGTTAATTTGAATCTTATTTGGCATTCACTGACACAAATTTTATCATACTTTATTTAGAATGATTTATTAATTTACATAAATGACTTTGATACTCGAAAAATTTGCGAATGCGTAAGTAATTTTTTAGAGTAAGTCTATTGAATCTCTGTATTCTTAAGTCTAACAATTGATTCGGTAATACGTGCCTCGATGACATTTATCCACATGATACAAGAATTTAAAAAAAAATCATTTGCTGATTTGCTTGTGCCAAGTTGTGGGAATCATGTAGTTTCTTTTTGTAGGAAATAACGAATGTCTTTTTTATATTCACCATATCATTTGTATTTATTGATAACTACAGTACTCGTACAAACACAGATTGCGACAAACAATTAACTGTCTATTATAAGTAATCTAACATTTCTGTATGACTCTATGTATCCTATATAATGCGTTTCTTTCTTTGCAACTAAGGACATATCTGTCGCGTTTCCTTACTGATTTTAAAATTATCATAAACGGTCTAAGGTATGTCGTTCTACCTGCGATACGTGTATATATCCTGTTTATATTTTGAATTATTTTCACACAAAGGATCTGACACAAGTTGTCATTTCATACCATATTTTATTAAACGAGTTCAGGAATTAGGCGAGCTTTTGACGAGCTTACTAACGAATTTTCTGGACGAGTTTAATCAAATATGGTATGAAATGACAATTCGTGTCAGATCTTTTTTATCACATGCTTTTAAACGAAATAAAACCCTTCTTATTTTACCAAAATAAGTTGGGAAATCCTCAAAGTTGTGTAATGACGTGACGTCATTTCATGTTTACGACGACATTTCACAAAAATAACGTCATGCGATTGGTCAGTCAAAGAATATGTAGCCAATAAAAACGCTCAAAATGCTATCACAAACATGTAAGATAAAAATATTCTTAATGGCTGTATTACACGGAGAACAATGTCTAGCATGTGATAAAAATATTTCTGACTTAAACATTTATGTTTTTATTATGACATTATATTGTATTGCTAACGTTTTTACAGAACTGGAAGCATAGTCGTAGACTTAACAGTTTTGCACACAAAGACTAGCAAAGCATCAACACAGGATACAAATGCATTAGTTCATCTTGCTAAAGGCACGATCCTCGAATATGATGGACATACTGTAACAGCGCAGGCAGGCGAGTGAATATATACGTTCGTTGCAATCATTTACGCCGAAATATTAGACGATGTGCTAAATGGCATTTATGAAACTGTTGGATATATTTGTTTTATTGCAAGCATATTGCACGAATTTGTGTAAAACAGTCAGGTGGCATAACGTTGGCTCAGACATACTTGTAAATATAACATTAATGTTTGTTTAAACACTCAGTCTTATAGGTGATCTAAAATACTAAATCGGGTTACAACAGCACTTGTTGTGATTAACTATGTCACTAATTGTATTGCTATTCATACAGAACGACTTGCTAACGCCACCGTGCTTTGTGGATTGTACGATGACGTAAGTGGTAGCTGTGCATAAGGGACAGCGTGTGACGTCATAGACGGTGTGCCCACCTGCGTTGAGAACACTGTACCGACAGGTATCTCGCAATGTATCGACTTTGTGATTTTTTATCTCGTACTTTCTTGTAATAAATTCTACAGTTATCATAGCGCTTTTATATGTCTTTCTGAAGCTTGTTATTGTTGTTGTGATTGATTATATAAACATTTATCCTTACACATGGTTAGTGTATACAACCACATTGTTAACAGTTTAATCCATAAATTCGTATTTAATCCAAAATATGAAGTATTGATATTTACATACATTCGTAATTATTCTTAAATAGGTAGCATTTTGCTTTGATATTTACATAAATTCATGTTAATTCTTAAAAAGGTTGCATCCGTTTTTATATTCTACTATTACATTGTTATGTCAAGCTGATCGTTGGGCTTTCTGTGGTGGGCGGTCTGCTTCTCGCCATAGGAATATTTACAGCGACATGTATAGTGGTCAAACGAAAAGAGAGAAACACAAACAATCAAATAGGCCAGCTGATCTGAATCGGTATTTATTTTGTCTCAGTTATTTTCTTAACAAGTTTTTTTTATCTGTACCTATCAAAGCTCTTATTTTGAAACAGTCACACGTTTACACGTAAATGAAAATTTAAAAGTAGAATATAGAAAATGTAATCATTTTAGTGTGAGTACCTATGAATGAATCGTGTTGTTTTTTTTATCACACTACGATTACTGTTATTCCATAAATGACATACACACCATCATATTAGTGTAACTAAATGATAGTAACTAAACTACTGTCTTTTCTGATCACATGAACAAAGTGAGCAAATATTTTGGAAATCGCCAGTCAAGGAAGACCGACTTGGAAGTAAGAGTGAGTGTTTTTTTCTCTTGTGTGGTAGAAAACTGCAGCTTTTACAAATAAAGGATTTATTATGCTCTTTCTGTGGTACAAACGCTAATTTGAATAAGTTATAGCAATATGTTCTCTGAGTGTTACAAAACTGCAAGTTATTTCAAATAAATGGTACTGTTATGTCGTGTGCGTGTTACACTCTAAATATGTTTCATACACGTGATAGTATTGTCCAATATGTAGTGTATAATAAGCAATAAATGTTTGCCTAACTGGTTGTGTTGACAGGTGAACCAGACGCCTCAAGGTACAGAACATGGCGATCCATGGCTCTAGGATACAGACAGGATTCTACTAAGGTATAAGTAACGCAAAACACGCATATGTAACCTTGAAATACCACAATACGTTGAACTTAATTTTACGAAACTAAATCTTCTATATTAAATATGTCAAACTTGTTTGTATGGTTATTTGAAATTGTACTTTGTTTCAGATTCCGAGAATGGTTCCTGATGAAATATCCAGCACCTCTTAATGTGTTAAAATTTACTAAAAGAAAACAACAAACGATCTTACAACAGACATTGCATATTTTCAGGAGTTGTTTTCTATACTATGTTTATGTTTTTTAATATGAAATGCAAGTTAATCTGTATTTTGCTTTTGTTATTCTGAAAAGGACACACATTTAACCAGCAATGTTTTTATAATAATCTACATGGGCCCAACTTCAGATAATGGTTAAATGTATTTAAGTATAATTTTTCATGTAAACGGCTAGATACAGATTATAGGAGATATACAAAATTAATTTAAAGATTTACATTGTATTTATCTCCAAATAGTTGAAGAAGCAGATCTACAAATATGTTAATAATAAGTTTAAATGTGTTGAAATATTGATGTGTTAAGTATCCTCATTTCAGTATAGTGCATGTGTGTTTTTTCACAATGTACATTTTGTTTTACATATTTGTGCAAATATATCATTGTTTAAATTATGACTGTGTGAACGCTTTTAATCAGATATCATGATTTCGTTATTAAGTATTTCAATTATTTAATCAAGACGAACAATGCTGATTAATGCTAATTGTACAATTTCTTATATTTTATTCCATAGGGATGTTTACTAGCATAAATGCATGTTGGCCTGGATGTTGTCACGACTCTCACATTCTTCCTATGTCCAACATTGGCCAACACTTAGCCAATCACCATCAAGGTATTACTTTTTGTTAATAATATTTATGGATGTCGATTACCAATAGAAGTTTACCCTATTTTGACCATATTGTAAGCAGATTAGATTTTTGAAACATGCATGAATTATTTGTAATCTTTACATTTTGTATTGTTTATTTAATAGGTGACAGTGGATATCCTTGCCGTCCTTTCTTGATGACACCTTTTCTGCAGCCAGGTAAAACAACACATGTTTGTGCTGGGGAGGGGTGTTGAAGACGTAACTCAACATTTCAATTTAAACCTTCATCTATGTAATTATGATAATAATAATAAGCTGTTTTCATGAACCATAACAACGCAAATCATTAACAAATCACTGATGAATACACTAAAAAAAAAGTTCTAATATAGTTAATAAATCAATGCAAATGACTTTAAATTTGATAAAAATGTTAAAATGTGCAAACATCTGATAAATGCAGTATTTCTTCCAATAAATATTTCTCTACAATAAAACAAAACAAAAACGTAATAATGTAACATATTATAATTAATTGAATACTCTAACATGATACTCCTACATTTTTCTATAGACAAATAACAAAATTATCGTTGTTAAACAACCTAATAAAGAACGCAAAAATATTTGACAAATCATGTTAGAATCGAAATAACGTTCGCATTTTCGTTGTTTATATGCCAATAAACAATTCTTTGTATTTCTGATACGAGGCTATTAAACCACTCGGCCTAACGCCCTCGTGGTTTAATTCCTACGCATCATAACTCCAAATCGTTGTATATTGTCCGATAAACAACGATAAATCGAAAATTATTATTTATTTATTTATAATTCAGTTGCTCTCATCAAGTATAATATGGTTGAAAACTGTAAACTACTCGATCATGTTTCGTTTTAACAATCATTGTATATTTCACAGCGTCATAGTCCCAGGAAAGATATAACACGGCGCATATTGGCACCAGAAATTGTATACAGAGGGCCTTTGGGGTATGGAAAAGGACCTTCCACGTACTCCATGGTGAGGTATGTATTAAAATTAAGTATATATGTATTGTTCGTTTATCATTACCGCTTGATAAATGGATCTTATTTACGTGTATATTGCAAATATATTATATAAAATAAATCACATTTACTTGTGTATTTTTAAAACTATAATTTCAAAACATAACAGATAAGAATGATACCATCAAAGGTCACACGGATCGTGGTATCCTGTGCTGTGCTGCACAATCTGCGGTTGATGTGGGGGGAGCCAGCAGTGGAGCCGGAGCCTCAGGCAGAAGTTCCCCAGGGTGACATGTTCCAGGCTGCAAACGATGGAAGAAGAGTCAGAGATGCCATTGTGGCGATTTTTTTTCGTATATATAATGTACAAATATGCACAGTTAAAAGGATCGTGTCGAAGGCTTACACAGCAAATATTTTCAAAGTATTTATTTAAAGTGATTGCTTGACACGTACGTCTCGTTTTTATAAACAAACAGTTACATGTATAATATTTTGTTAATTTTAAAACTGGCGCGGGAAATTAGTAGTTCAAGTAAAATCGATATGAATTTAATGCACATGTACATGAAGTACCGCTATAAGTTCATGCGGCATTGTAAGTTCTTCCTGAATACGTTGAGCAAATGTGTACATTAATATACACGGAGGGTCATATAGCTGGGATTTGTAGTGTTGCAACTAGCGGCATTGTTTATACGTTTTTTCTTAACGATTCCATCAATACTCGTATATTACTTACACTAGAAAAAATATAGGCCCTGTAAATGAAATAGGGAAAATGCCTCGTTTAAATACTTATTTATGGGTAATACTGCCGATATTTCCCTTTTTACTTACTCATAATTGGGACTTCTGAATTAGAATGTGTGCCAATACATTGACCTTGTCAACAAGTACAGTGACCTTCTCGTAGTACTTTTGCTGTGCCTCTGCCAGTTTATTCTGTTGTGCATGATAGGCATAATAGGCCAGTTGCATTTCTTTCAGAGATATGTTAATGTTTCAATGTGTTTGTTTTCATTTGTTAATCTTTTCATACAAATCTATCTATGATGTTGAGCATTATTATTTGTTTATCTTTTCACACAAAATGTATTATATCATTATTATACATGCATCATCTTATTGACAGAAAGGATATCAAATTTTTTTACCTTAATGTTGAACAAAACAATAATTGACTAACTGACCCGTTGATTTGTAAGACTTTGTATGTCTGTCGAAATAATTATCAATAATATCAAAGAAGCAGGATGCGTAAGTGCAAATTAATTAATGTCGAGTTCTAAGATTTTTTTTGGGTCATATTTGCACATTTATATTTCAAAACATACTTCGGTTTAGGTACGGAATTGTCTGTTGTAACCGTTGCAGATTTCTTGTGCACCTCTAAAATAAAAACATACACATCCCTTTTAAATAAGGTTTAGACCATTTCTTTAAACATATGTTGACAATACTGTTAAAGAAACTGATTTTTTGGTAACTTGTATTTCTTATATGTTAGAGCATTATAAAAAGCATTTTTAAAATGCTAATAAACATCAGAATTATATATTTATATTTCTTATGCATTTGGTATAACCTAATTTAATTATAGCAATTTAAAGTTACTGTCGAGTTTAACATAGGTTGATCAGTGTACGTACTCTGCTGTCTCGCCGTCTCGCCTGTCCGAGGGCCTTTACTTTCACCAGCTAACATAGCTGAAATAAATTACCTCATAGAGAACCTCATTGGTTAGTGCACTCAGTGCATTTCTAGCACTGACAGGCGATTCCATCTACAAAGATCAAATGGGGGCCCAGCTTGTTGTGTTAACAACATTTGGCATAATGTTAATTACATGTTATTTGTTTTAACGAAATACACATATGAGCAAGATATTAAGTTGAAAAAAAATGTATCTAACTGTTGTTTTTTTTTTCAACTCCAATAGTTTGCAACGCAATATTTAAATGAGACGGCTTTCTTGGACAATTGACCCCCTACTGGGTAAATGAAAGCGTCCATGTAAACCTCATATCTGACTGTAATGAATAAAATTGAACATTTGGAGATTTGAAAGTCGGATGTAACATTCACGTATTAGTGTTGGACTGTTCCCACAGTTGACGTACCTTCCTTGCTGCCCCAGGCCGTCCTTTACTGTGAAATTCATTGAGATCAATTATATGGTCAAACATAAACTCTCTAATTACTTCTGTTTCCATTGAACTCATCATTTTGGCTTTCTTTCCTTCAGTTTCATTCATTTCGGCCATTTTGATTTCTTACTCCGATCGTTTGGAAATTTCCGCGTAAATAAATATTAGGAATTCTGGGTAAAACAACCCAGGTAAAAATCGCTCAATTACCGTGGTTAAGATACCGCGCGGTAAAAGCTTTATACAAGTGAAAATCTACCGCGGAATCTTAACCAAGATTTTGACCGCGGTAAGTGATTTACCTAGGTATATTATAACCAGTGTTTATACAATTGGCTGCAGGAAGTAGAAAAAACATATCGGCATACCTGTGTATTCCCGGATTTTTAAAATCCATAAAAAAAATCAACGTAATGTTGTTACTATTTATAGTAAGGTATGTACAATCAACATTAAAGAAGCGTCTATCCTATAAGTAGTTAGCACAAAGCAAAACATATTTTTCGACATATTACGACCATAATGAGAAGCAAATCAAAGCATTCGAGAGTTGTATGCATCTCATAGGCAATCTCTGCAAACTTTATATACTGCTTACGCCCACCAAAAACAATTCGCATAGCAGTGCTGTTAAGGCAAACCCAGAACGTAGACGCATTTTTGTACACAGAAACAAGCCTTACTCTTTTAACAGATTGTCTAGCGGTAATAATTCATTCAATTCATATTACAGTGTTTCTTCAGATAATCTGCAGTTTCTCAAATCAGAGATTAAACGTCTCTAAAGTTTGCAAATCGAAGTAATAGGTACCATTGAATTTGAGCATGAAATTACTGTCTTCCTTGTTTGTAGTTCTACTTTTTACTGCTTTAGAAACGGGTTCCAAATCTGCTTGGTCTTTAAGATTGTTTAGTTTATTTTAGTTTAGTTCTTTTTAGTACGCTCAACACATATATTTAAATGATATAAGATACAAATATGATAATAATATATAACAAAAATTACTATGCTGCGCGTTTTATAATGGGACAAAGAAAAGTTAAATACACAATGAAAATACTGAGAAAGAAAAACAACATAATAATGTATGTCAATACACGGTAATTAGTTAAAGTATTAAAAAAATCAATGAATGTATTTGATTATACAACAAATGTGCGTTTTTGTTTTGTTTATTGGGTCATTATATTTTTTGCACAGATAACAATGTGGTATACATATTTTATGTTGCATATGACAGTGGTTACATTGAAATAGAAAATGGAATTACCCCTGAATTGCAGATGCTTCATATTCTATCAGTGCGATTTATATTTGCCCATGTCAGTTTCCCATTAGGGATATGGTTGTTGCACTTTCTGGAATTAACATCGCGTTGTATATAATATGGTGATTCGGTTAATAATATGGTGATGTTCCGTTGTATACATTATATAATTAATACATTTATTCGATTCAAAAACAGTTATATGCCGGCTTTGTTTATACTGGTTTTGAAAGCATTGTTCAACTCAGCTAACTGGAGTGCTATCGAGTCGTCAAAACTTTGGTTTATCCACACATAGCTTTACCCACCATCATCAAGGATGAGCTCAACATGGGCTTTGAAAGGGACTTGTTAATAGATTTTCGTAGTTTTGAAAAATGTCATTGAATGTATTATCTGCAGTAACTAAAGCAGTTGGACTTATCAAAAGCAAATATCATATATAAAAAATGAAGTAAAAACATTGTTTTCCACAGGACTCAAACCACGTCAGCCTCATCAAACAATCTGTCGCGCTAACCTCTCGGCTATTCTGACTAACACACATGGTAGTGAATTTTAAACGCTATGTACGTGATACACCTGACTAACACACATGGTAGTGAATTTTAAACGCTATGTACGTGATACACTAACCACTCGGCTATTCTGACTAACACACATGGTAGTGAATTTTAAACGCTATGTACGTGATACACTAACCACTCGGCTATTCTGACTAACACACATGGTCGTGAATTGTAAACGATATGTACGTGTACACCTGTTTGCCAAATTACCGATGAAAAGCACCTCAAACGCTTTATAATTGTATCCATTTCAGTTCAGTTCATTTTCATAGACGCTACAATATTTCCAATATATTTCTTTATCAGAAGTGTTAGCTTGCTTGTTTATATATAATGTATCTATAACAAAAATTAGAAAATCGTCAATTTGCCAATCTGTGGACAGTTCCCTTAAACAATTATACACCATGGACTATAATTGTTCAACATATGTAATATATTATACTACAAGTTAATAATTCTATTTAAATTGATCAACAGACCGGATATCTACCAAGATCACCATAAAACATTGAATGAGGTGTAATGCGTTTAAAATAGAGTATGTGTTTGATAAAGTCGGTGTGTACTTTTTCTAATACATTAACATTAGACAAAACAATACTTCAGAGCCATACATTAAAATAGGTAAAATAGTGAATTCAAACAGTTGAAGTTGACAATCGATAGAAAGGTCTTAAATTCTTATTTAATAATGGATCAAAACTGATCAAAATGTTTCTAGTTTCCTTGACAATATGTTTTAGGGTGATAATTTCAATTATTATATTGTAAAAAAAGATCGAATTTATATTCTTTTATTTTTTCGACAAAGACCATTTCTTTATCGAAATTTATATCTAGTTTCATTTAAGAACAGGGAAAATAGTGTCGGTGAGAGATTTTTACGACGGCGGACACCTCTTTTACCAGGAAAGAAACTGGACTTATTATGTTAAATGAAATACACGATTTGATGCCACTATACAATCATATTTTAATTTTGTTCAATATTCTAACATTTATATTGTATCGCTCATGTTTACTCCACAAGTCAACTTTTCAAACCGAGTCAGAATCTGTTTGAAAATCAATTACACAACAAAAAGCTTCTTATTTCTTTCAAAGTTCCCCTAGCATGTGCAACACATAAACATAGACAGTTGTGGATTCATTTCGTAAATACCGCTTGTTTATTATTTAAAAGTTTATATGTTTCGAAATATTTTGTCATTTTAACAATTAATATTGTAGTAAATGTTTTCCAACAGCTCAGAATTTAACTCTCATATAATTTTGTGGGTCATCTTTGCCCTTTTATTTTTAAAAATGAGGACAACCGACCCAATTAACCAAGACTGTGATATAATGCAAATATTAAAAACTTTATTAAACAATTTGTGGTAAAGTTGCTTTAAAATACCAATTGCTGCCTTAATATATCCATTTGTAAAATTAACTAAACCGCTAGATATACCAGGCTTTAAATTTTTAACGCACTCGTTAATTGGATAATTGGATATTTCACAATTTAAATCAAAGTCAATACGTATATCAGGAAAACCAGTCAAAACTTCCGCGCTAGCATCATGTGAACATGCGTTCTATTCTTAAATAAAAATTCATCTGGGTTAACATCTGACTTTTGGTTACGTTTATTTATGTTGTGTGTATAGTTTCAGTACGCTTTAAGGTTCTTGTTCTGAATATGAGTTTTTATGATGCTTTTTTTATGCTGATATGGATTTCCTGATAAAGGTCGAAATCGCGCCGAGACGATACGCCGACGCGCCGAGACGTTACGCCGACGCGCCGACATGATGCGCCGAAACGCCGAGACGATACGCCGAAACGCCGACACGATACGCCGAAGCGATATAAACGTCGCAATGTCGTGTGTTGTTTTCATATGTGGCTATAAAAGTATGTAGTACCGTTTGAGTCAAAAGTCAATGTTAACACAACAGCTATATATTACTGTGGCACAGAGGTGACATGTACTACTCTTTTTTTCTCGTTGCCGCGAGATATTAACCCGATGGAACGAGATACTAAGTCGTGGGAACGAGATGCTAACTCATGGGAACGAAATAACTATGTCGATGGAACGACTGACTATTTCGTGGGAACTAGATACTAACTCGAGCGAACGACTTAGTACCATCTTACAACATGATCGTTTTTGTCGGCCATGGTTATTATAAAAACATAATTATTATATACGGAAAGTTGATTGGTTTTCTAACTCGTGAGAACGAAATACTACATCGTTCCCTCGACTTAGTAACTCGTTCTCTCGACTAAGTACCTCGTTCCCTCGACATAATATCTTGTTCCTACGAGTTAGTATCTCGTTCCAACGAGTTAGTATCTCGTTCCCACGAGTATGTATCTCGTTCCCACGAGTTAGCATCTCGTGGGAACGAGATCAAAAAAGAGTAGTGCAAGTCACCTCTGTGCAACCGGAATAAATAGATGGACCTACAGGTATAAAATTGTACCTACAGGCATACATTTGTACCTGCAGGTATACATTTATACCCGGACTAAAATTGTACCTGTAGGAATATTTTCTGACCCAAACCAAAATTATGCAGACAGTCTTATTGCAAGCATTGTTTTGATTTTAATTGTAAAATACTTCAATGTTCATATTAAATACGTATATCAAAAAGTAAATTAAACAAGTAAACAATTGTGTTTTCATAACATTGTTAAATGTACATTTATATATTTGCCCAATTTTATAGCCACATATGAAAAAAACACACCATATTGCAACGTTTATATCGCTTCGGCGTATCGTCTCGGCGTTTCGCGCATCGTGTTGGCGCGTCGGCATATCGTCTCGGCGCGTCGGCGTATCGTCTCGGCGCGTCGGTGCCCTATCATTTCTGAGGTCGTCGACGCGCCGACACGATACGCCGACGCACCGAGACGATACGCAGACGCGCCAACACGATGCGCCAAAGCCCTGAGACGATACGCCGAAGCGCCGACACGATACACCGAAGCGCCGACACGATACGCCGAAGCACCGACAAAATGCGCCGAAGCGATATCAACGTCGTCTCGTCGTATCTTCGCCCAATTTTACAGTCACATGAAAAAACCACACGAGATTGCGTCGTTTATTTTGCTTCGGCGTATCGTGTCAGCGCTTCGCCTTATCGTGTCGGCGCTTCGGCGTATCGTCTCGGCGCTTTGACGCATTGTGTCGGCGCGTCGGCGTATCGTCGCGGCGCGTCGATGTATCGTCTCGGCGCGTCGGCGTATCGTCTCGACGCGTCGGCGCCCTATTATTTCTGAGGTCGAAATCACACCGAGATGATACGCCGACGCGCCGAGACGATACGCCGAAGCGCCGACACGATACGCCGATGCGCCGACACGATACGCTGAAGCGCCGACACGATGCGCCGGAGCGCCGACACGATACGCCGATGCGCCGACACGATACGCCGAAGCGCCGACACGATGCGCCGAAGCGATATAAATGTCGTCCAATTTTATAGCCACATATGCAAAAAAACACGAGATTGCGACGTTTATATCGCTTCGTCGTATCGTCTCGGCGCTTCGGCGTATCGAGTCGGCGCGTCGGCGTATCGTGTCGGCGCGTCGGCGCCCTTTCATAAGCACAGGTCGAAGTAGCGAAACTACGATGGCGGTAACAGGACACCGTATATAAGCGTATATCATTCAAGCCTTGCAGGAAGTATACCGTGGAGATCACGTGCGTCTTTTGTTTTACATGTTTGTTTTCAATCTACAGATCAAGTGACATATATTATATATACTGTATACGACTCCGTATGTTGTCTATCTATCATTATTGTTTTTCTCGCCATAATATATGTATATATGTACAATGTTAATATTCCGTATAAGAAAAACAGAAAGAACTACAATCCATGTACTGCCCCACCGTAGCATCTGCATGTTGTTGTAGGCTGTGATCAAAGGCAATAACTCTCCTAATAACAAAAGAGAAAGAGTTAGAGTAATTGCACTTCCTCTGGGAGAGACCTATTCACAGATTGACGAATTGCCGATTTCCAAACTTTCGTCTCAACCAATTAAAGACGACTGTTATATAAAGAGCGAAATAGCACTACTGGCATACAAATATATTGGAAATAACGTTTCCTTAATTAATACTCATCAGTTGAAATGGATAGAATTATAAACTGTTGGTAACGCGAAATGATTGTATAATTTCGAGCATTTCTGTTACTTCGTTGTAATTATTGAAAACACGTGAATCACTTACAGAAAGTAAAAAAAAATATACATGTTCAGGTGCTTGTGTTTTCTCGTTTGTACGTGTTAATCGTATATTTTAAAAATACAGATGTCTGTGAAAAAGTCGCTTTAATTAACATTTGATTGGATATTTTACCCTTGTATAGATATGCTTTGCGCAGGCAAATTGAACGAATTACAATTAAATTCATTCGGAAGGAATTTCGTGGTTCGCTTGACATTTTAAACATTTAGTGCGAAAAACCGCAATATTTGCGATTACTATAGGCCTTCAATTTGAATCAAAAATATAAACATAATTACTTTTGGATATTGCTATAATCAAACTGATTGATATTATGACAAAGCTATTAATAACCCTTGTTGATTAAGAATTCTATTCTTCAAGGTTTTTAAATATCTACTCACTTTATCATTGAATTTGTAGAGTGATATGACCACCTGGATTGTATCCAATTACACTTCATTGGTTGTTCAGTACCTAGTCTTGTTTGTGTTGTATAAAAATTGTTTTATTCGTTTATATAAGTTTGAAGATATGAATATGATTTACTTGCTCATGGAAAGCTCAAAGACGAGATAACGACGCGCTCAGACGGCACAACCTCACTTTCGGACCTTATACGATAAACTCACGTACTTACTGAAAAAGTGTGCATATATTTATAGTGAAGAAGGAAAAACAGAATTTGTGTAATATTATTTTGCAAGACCATAATGGCAAATCAACTTTGTGGACATTTTTTTTTTAAAGAGATACAATTTAAATGTATTATAATAACTTGTATTTTGAACGGCGAAGTCAAAGTATCAAGTTTTGAACACTTAAATGTAACATAAATGTGCACAAAAAGATTCGGTATTCTTGAAAGCCATGCGTTAAGATTATGTTTTATGGAGATAAGTTTATTTAGTTCCAATTAAACATGGAATCTTTATTTGACATGCATTGGAAGCTAATGAGCATAGTTTTTTTTTAAATACCAAATAGAAGTGCTGTATTGTATTGACAATCTTATGACGTTAACTGCAAATAACAAACTTTAAATAGAGAATATGTGACTATTGGCACATTCGTCGTTGAAATGTTTATGATCGCTACTTCCTTGTTAAGGTAAAAGTCGGGAGTTCGCTGAAAAAAGCGCTCTTAACTAGATTTTCTGTAAATAATAAAGATATTAGGGTATACACTTCGCCGTGTTGCTGGGTACTAGAAGCATATAGCAATTTGGACCTACATTCTTTCTTAACATATTAGTTCTTTTTTTGAACCATGGTTTATCATTATCATTTCTGTTATTTGTACACCGCTGGTCTTGTACGAGAAAATAAAATATTTAAATAGCGGTGTATGTTGGCTATTAGTTATTAGTAAACAAAAATTTTAAAGTCTTGGTTTGTTAAATAATTTAATTGACATGTTATCGGAACGTCTGGTACTGTTGTGGAAGTATAGAAAAAACCTGTATCGTGACACAGCCTATTTATGCGTGTTTTATTCATAAATTTCTCAATTCATACATTGTTCGCAAAGGCATTAGACCTAGAAGACTTAAACTTTAAAAATAGAAGACTCCAAACACGGCGATATGAAGCATAATTACATTTTCCAAGGAGGTTATGTTTCTACCTGCTTTAGTATGCCTACTTTTAGAAACTTTACGCATTTTTGAACGCATTTGAATACATTTTTCGTTGAAATTGCTATATAATACTGTAACTCATTAATGCATACCTATTTATATCCTCCAATCAGCTGTCGTCATTCGTGCCACGTGACAGTCCAATATTTTACCATATAGCACGCGCGCGCGTACAATATTTTCCGTACTGGACGGTCGATAATAAACATACGATAGTGTCCGAGTATTCCGAAAGAGAAAGAAGAAGCAATTTTTAGTTTTACCTAAATGTTGACTCCGATCTACTGCTTCGAAAACGTCTATTAATATCCACGTCACCATGTCTGGTCAGAACGTATGCGTTGTATAAACGTAAATTTGTCTTAAAGCATATGCTGTATCCGATTATAAATATCACCTTCCAAAATGATTTTATAGTTCAAAGAGGTTTATTTAGCTGTGTTGTAACGTTACCCGTACAGAAATACAACATGCAACATGACACACAAGTGGAGTCCAGTGAAAACTGTTTTCGTCTTCACTATCCATTTTGTTTACAGATTACAGCGGTAGTCACGGCATTCTTTCTGCGTAGTGGAGGGATGAACATTATAAGAGATATACAATATTTGTTGCAGAGTTGCAATTATTACGAAATATTAGGTAATACAGTTTAAAGCTGCTACTTCACAGATGATTAAACACATAACTGAGGCCAAAAATGTTGTTTGCAATGTAAACAATAGGACACTCATCAAATGCAGTCAATGAAGCGCAACGTAATACTTAAGTTAATAGTATAATAACCATACACATAAAATCTGACTAAACGACTTTTTTGGGAAAGCCCTTCCAGAAATATACTAGGACTATTCAGTGTGTGATGTTGATTAATTGTAATGTCGGGCCCTTTATGAACATGCCAGATACGATTCCAATAGCTTATAAAACGAGAGATTATAGATTATATATTGTAAATGATTTTATTTATTTACGTTTATTGATATATTTCTTTATTACCTGAAATATATCTAAAAAATCGAACATCAATGAAAAGAACAAATCTGAGCACTTGCGGGGGGATTGAATCCGGGTCTTTGTCGTGAGGGGTGGATACTATAACCGCGCCGCTAAAGTCATTTGCACTCGGCGCTACTGATAATTTCGGACATATGTTTTGTAAACAACGGGACTCCGGAAGTGAATTGATTGGCTGTTTGGACCACGTGGTAATTTCACAACAACAACCTAAGAGTTATAAATAGTTAAAAAGCGTCTTGATATGCTTTGGATATCGGGTGAAAAGAATGCGTTGTAATGATTAAACCAGGTTGTTTAAATCTTTTGTTAATGTGTCAACAATGTTATTTCAATCAGTTCTACTTAATACTGTCTTGTTTTACTCGATTTGGAACATTTTTTTTTCTTTTTTTTTTCTTTTTCACAATCTGTGACGTAGCAGCTTTAAAATAATTTTAATCGAGTAAGCGACTTTTATCTACATTCAGACGAAGCATTTTCTTATTACAACTTCAGCCATATTTCCAGGATCACGATGGGCGCTTGAAGGCCTATAATAATCGCAAATATTGCGGTTTTACGCACTAAATGTTTAAAGTGTCAAGCGAACCACGAAATTCCTTCCGAATGAATTTAATTGTAATTCCTTCAATTTGCCTGCGCAAAGCATATCTATACAAGGGTAAAATATCCAATCAAATGTTAATTAAAGCGACTTTTTCACAGACATCTGTACTTTTAAAATATACGATTAACACGTACAAACGAGAAAACACAAGCACCTGAACATGTATATTTTTTTTTACTTTCTGTAAGTTATTCACGTGTTTTCAATAATTACAACGAAATAACAGAAATGCTCGAAATTATACAATCATTTCGCGTTACCAACAGTTTATAATTCTATCCATTTCAACTGATGAGTATTAATTAAAGAAACGATATTTCCAATATATTTGTATGCCAGTAGTGCTATTTCGCTCCTTTATATAACAGTCGTCTTTAATTGGTTGAGACGAAAGTTTGGAAATCGTCAATTCGTCAATCTGTG
The DNA here is from genome assembly GCA_027627225.1 of Congeria kusceri. Taxonomy (NCBI): domain Eukaryota; kingdom Metazoa; phylum Mollusca; class Bivalvia; order Myida; family Dreissenidae; genus Congeria; species Congeria kusceri. The sequence goes on along the minus strand of CM051032.1, from coordinate 33,593,016 downwards.
AATAGGTCTCTCCCAGAGGAAGTGCAATTACTCTCACTCTTTCTCTTTTGTTATTAGGAGAGTTATTGCCTTTGAGCACAGCCTACAACAACATGCAGATGCTTCGGTGGGGCAGTACATGGATTGTAGTTCTTTCTTTTTTTCTTATACGGAATATTAAAATTGTACATGTATACATATATTATGGCGAGAAAAACAATAATGATAGATAGACAACATAGGGAGTATATATAATATATGCCACTTGATCTGTAGATTGAAAACAAACATGCAAAACAAAAGACGCACGTGATCTCCCCGGTATACTTCCTGCAAGGCTTGAATGATATACGCCTATATACGGTGTCCTGTTACCGCCATCGTAGTTTCGCTACTTCGACCTGTGCTTATGAAAGGGCGCCGACGCGCCGACACGATACGCCGACGCGCCGACCCGATATGCCAAAGCGCCAAGACGATGCGCCGAAGCACCGACACGATACGACGAAGCGATATAAACGTCGCAATCTCGTGTTTTTTTTGCATATGTGGCTATAAAATTGGACGACATTTATATCGCTTCGGCGCATCGTGTCGGCGCTTCGGCGTATCGTGTCGGCGCATCGGCGTATCGTGTCGGCGCTTCGGCGCATCGTGTCGCCGCTTCGGCGTATCGTGTCGGCGCATCGGCGTATCGTGTCGGCGCTTCGGCGTATCGTCTCGGCGCGTCGGCGTATCATCTCGGTGTGATTTCGACCTCAGAAATAATAGGGCGCCGACGCGTCGAGACGATACGCCGACGTGCCGACACGATACATCGACGCGCCACGACGATACGCCGACGCGCCGACACAATGCATCAAAACGCCGAGACGATACGCCGAAGCGCCGACACGATCAGGCGAAGCGCTGACACGAAACGCCGAAGCAAAATAAACGTCGCAATCTCGTGTGGTTTTTTCATATGTGACTGTAAAATTGGGCGAAGATACGACGAGACGACGTTGATATCGCTTCGGCGCATTTTGTCTGTGCTTCGGCGTATCGTGTCGGCGCTTCGGTGTATCGTGTCGGCGCTTCGGCGTATCGTCTCAGGGCTTTGGCGCATCGTGTCGGCGCGTCGGCGTATCGTCTCGGTGCGTCGGCGTATCGTGTCGGTGCGTCGGCGACCTCAAAAATGATAGGGCACCGAAGCGCCGAGACGATACGCCGACGCGCCGAGACGATACGCCGAAGCGCCAACACGATGCGCCGAAACGCCGAGACGATACGCCGAAGGGTCGAAGCGATATAAACGTTGCAATATCGTGTGTGTTTTTCATATGTGGCTATAAAATTGGGCAAAGATATAAACGTCTAGATTTGTGTACAGACAAGCAAAACTTTTAAAACCGAGAAAAACCTGTGTTCTGCACACATGCAATGTCTAATGGATAAATCGCCTTGGTATCCTTGTTTGAATAAATGCTTAAAAACAATCTTCAAATATGCCAACACAAAATTGTCAAATGTATTATACTGATAAGACATATATAATGGTCAAATTTCAGCTTATAAACAAAGATTACAGAAACAAACAATTACGACTAAATCATGTGTTTAAATTATCTCATAATAACTATCCTTCATATATGAAAGAAAATTGTACGTAACCATTAATGTCTGAAATACTTTATCAGATTACATTAAAAAGATAGATAAATTAGATGAATGAAAACAGCTCTTAGAAACATCATTTAAACATTGCAACAAATAACTGAAATCTACGCTGTGGTGTACATGTTATTTTATATTATGTACAAATGGTATTGCCTCAGTGAAACCGAGATATATACTCGAAAATCTTAATAATTTTTTATGTGATTTTGTTAACATAAGTAAGTTTTACACCCAAGGATCCTATCAGAATAAGGTTTCTTGCTTTCATGGGACATCCTAGGTTACTATACACATTCACTAACATCTGTGTATATTTAACTTAACATCACATTACTTGATTCAAATAGATGTTACTCAATGTGCTTAGTGGTATATTTAGCATATTCAATTGTATTTGAGTAAATTTCAGTGTTTGTGCTTTTGATAGTTTTATAAACTACATGTTAGTTATGCTATTGTTCTAGATTGTAAATTCAAATATGTTATGTGCTGTAAACTTGTGTGTTTTTACCTGAATAAATATATCTGTATTTAACCTACATCAACGTATCTTAAAGTTAAATATTACGCTATGGTAGTAATGATGTGATAAAATAAGTTATGATGTATGACATATTAAGGCAAAGTCCACACCGTTTTGAGGTGCAAGTAATGCTCCACTACTACACGTGTATTCTGCAGTTCGTCTGTGCGCACGGAAATAACCATTGACTCCATACATGCGGAAGAGACATAGTTATGAAATAGTTATGGTTCTTGCACTCTGTATTTCCTCTTGAATTATCTTCAACATGATGTATTACCAGTATTATATTTTATATCCACAATAATAATCTTTGCACAATAATAGGAAACACGTTACAACAATTCCATTCATGATACTGTAAGTCTTTTTTGTTTGCAAGAACCTTTGTTATGCTTAAATTTAGATGGTTAGGGTGGATAAGCAGATATTGCGATCATTATAGGCCTTTAAATTGGGGATAAAATATATAAATCGATATACCATGGCACGCTAAGTACATTGTTATAGATATATTGACTACTGTAGACCAAATATAATACATGTAAATGTATGACATTCTTGATGTTAAACAGTTAAAGTTATTCCTCAATATTGAAACGATTTATATAGTTCTTGTTGGACTGTTAATATAAATTGTATATCAAAACGAAATCAATAAACATGCTTAATAGAATGCCAAGTTAGATAATTATCACCGTTTCATTTATATAACTAAAATGTATTTTCTTTTAGTGAGACAACACCAGAGCAATACTGAAAAATGACTCTGTTTTCAGTAATTGGTGTTAATTATATTGACCGTCTTTTAAACTGAATGCCATTGAAAATGCTATTAATAAATAATTAGATCTATATCGATTTAAACCTACAAAGCGGGTTTTAGTACGTGACTACTGTGAACACACATAATATTTGTTTGTGTGTAAAGGATCCAATTACACTTAAGTTGGCATTTCATTCCCGGATTACTTTAGTGCCAGTCCTAACATATGTAGACAAGGAAGTCACTTTTTTGTGCTGCAAATGTGCAATCATTAACGACACAAGAGCGTGTTGTGGTAATTACATTCTTAACGTAAGTACCATTAAATACTATCTTCTAATACATATATTTATAACAAATTCTTTTTAAATATAAAATGCACTTTTTCATGTATTACCTGTGTACAATCCTTTTCAAATAGTGCTGCAGATATTTTTAGGTAACGTTAACATGTTTCAGTTTGAACACCCATAGGTGATCAAACATGTGTTTATTAATGATTTTAGTGGACGGCTTGCGTCTGAACCATAATTTATTTTCACTTTCTCATTTCCTATGTGCAGGAAGAATTAAGACTTTGTTTATATAATTATATATCAGTATCAAATAAATATACATGTGCAGCTCTCATTTACATAGTGATATTATATTGCGAAAATAAAACGTTTTTTTTATTTAATGTATTGATTCAGCTGCAATGTAACGTCTATTTAAGTAGCAGTTTATGACAACACGAACTAAGATACTAATCGAGTTGATAATAAAGTTGTCAATACGAATGTTTAAGTCGGGAATGTGAGTTTAGGTGCAGTAAATGTGTCTAGATATATGTCTGGACGCAACCAGACGTCTGACCGAACTCACGTCGCCCGGTCGGAAATCTGACAGACATAGGCATTTTTAAATTCTGTTCCCGACCAATGTCAATGCTCCGTTACAGCTTGGTGTTAAAATTCCATCGGCTCACATAATTCATAGTAATTTCATTTGTCCTAGTAAATATAAACATATCCACAATAAGTCAAAGGAAAAGTCATGCCAATAATGTCATCACTTCTAGGAGGCCTCTTGGTATACAAAGAATGGGCTTCCATTATCGTTTTTCTTCTTCTCAAAGAGTGTTGTATCTGTGAAGTCAGCGGGTCACAGTAGCAGCGCAATATATAATCCGTTAGTTGACTCGCACATGCCGGGTTACTTTTGTTGTTCACCCGGCCGAAAATGTGACAGACATGTCCCTTGTTCTCGGCGAATGCCCTACCCACAGAATGAGCGACATTTTGTCTTCGTTTTAAAGATTGACATATAGGGGAATTGGCTGGACCCAGACCGGCGCCAGACAGTTTTACTGACAAATTTGCTGGACCGATATTTGACCCGGTGCCCGGTCGATGTGTCAGATGTTCGGTCGGACATTAATGGGATATCGGTCGCTCTCGTGGTTTAATTCCTACTCATCAAAACTCAAAACCGTTGTTTATTGGCCGATAAACAACGATAAATCGAAAATTATTTTTTAAATAAACGATGCAAATATATTTTACACGACCCGATTTTTCAGAAAAGTCTTAGCTTGTTGAAAGGGTTCACACATTCTAGCACACAACGGGATCAGATTTGAATTTGAAGACAATTTGTTTTGCAGTTGAAAAACGTCATCGTGTTTACTGAGTACATACGTTCTAGACAAATGACCAACTATATAAGTGTACTGCATATACAACCCTCACAGCAACAGCAACAACAATCAAACTCGTTACTATGAATGTTTTCTATATACAAAATATTCGATCTAGCATAAGCAAGGTAACTGTATCGTTTGTATGCCCAGTTCAAAGGACATTTGAAGGTAAAACGCAAACACACTTATTGACCGAGAGAAGATTTTGTTATAATATTGTATAGGTATATAATACTTATATATTACTTATGTTTGTTAACCTGTTTTAAAATCATGCGTTCGGGAGATTTAATCGGAGACAAAAAAACCTGATTGCATCAATGCCAAATACAACGTTAGATTTGAATGCACGTTTAACACCAATTTTGAATTGGGCTATCTTTGTTTATTTAAAATAATCGCAATTAAGCAGCAATCGTAAATATCGTATTACGTATTTTGTCCTTGACAATTGAAAGAAGATACATGGAGCATAATAGGTATTTTAAAATAATAGATATAGCGGTCGTCTGCTGAAATAAAACAATTACAGTTAATAAATAGTTTATTGTTAAGCCCCTGTGAATTAATCCTTGCTGAATTCATAATGACGCGGGAAAATATATCTTGTTCTACATTTAGTTATGCATAACAACTGACGAACAATTACCAATGCCCAGGTCAAGGATGTTGATAATAGCATGCACATTGGGTAAGGTTGTACTTCTGTTGATTTCTGCTTAATGCCATTGAATTGATAATGGGTACATTGTTGAAAGATGGGATTAAATCAAATTCATACTTATTTAATTCAATTATTGATTCATAATTCCGGTATAAGATTTTTAACAAATGATGGCTATAAGGTATATCGAACATACGTCTTATTTCAAACGTGTATACAGACTATGAAAGAATGAAAATGTTTGGGGTAATGACTAATTAAAGTGATATTTTGAATGCAATACTAACTTTATGTTTATGTTTGTGTCATTCTGGCAGCACTTCTTTGGCAGCATCAGAATGTGCTTGCGCAATACGATGGATCAATACGGTTATGTATGTATTCTTTAAATCATACAAACTTTCATAACAGTTGATAAATCTTTGAATTTTACACAGGTTCCATACAAAAAACATAATTCCTTGGCCACTACAAATTTATAAGAACTACACAGTTGATCAAATCTAAACTAATTCCGTTGTTATATAGTTAAAACTATAATTCTATAAACACGAATTAAAACATTTGTGTAAACACCGTGTTTTCTGTTAAATATGCAAAACGGTCAATTTGTTCATTCTTTTAGACAATTTCACTGACAATGACATCAGGTTGGTTGGAGGCAACAGTGAACTCGAAGGACGAGTTGAAATACGTATCAATGGTGTTTGGGGAACAATTTGTCAGGACGCCTGGTTCACAATACAAGATGCGGATGTTCTTTGTAGAATGCTTGACAAAAATCTGAGGTTTACACTTACTTTCCTTTATGATTTTAATATCATGCAGTTGGCTCAAATTATAGATCACAAGTAAAGACTCAGTCACACATTGCCGATTTTTCCTGCCGTTCTTGAGCCGCCAGCGTCCCGAATCAAATATGTCAAACGTCGGGACAATAATCTGAGATTCGGGGCTCAAAATTCAATTTTTGATTCAAAGATCGAATATGGTCACGACAGCGTCACGACAGCGTCTCGACAAAGTCCCGATTTTCCCGATTGTGATCCGACAGAGTCCCGATAGCTCCCGACAGCGTCCCGATAGCAACCATATATTTTTATTGCACCGTGGCGCTGTCTGGAAGCTGTCAGGAGCCATAATAATCGGGAAGCATCAATGGTGGTCGGTTAAAGCTCTGTCGATGAATGACAAACGCATACAAACACGCACAACACACACGATATATACACAAGACGTGATATATGTATATATAAATGTATGCAATATCATTCCCGTTCTACCAGATATTATCCCGGCAAGGTCCCGACACCGTCCAGAATTTGATCCGATACAGCCGAATCTATCCCGACAGAGTCCCTTCTATACAAATTCGGCTGAGTCTCCCGAATGTTAAGGGAAAACCTTAACTGTCGGGAGTGCTTGGCCGATCACGCCGAACGTGTCGATTCCAGATTCTCAGGACAGCGTTCCGAAAGAGTCCCGACAGCGTCCCGATATTCCCGACCTTTTCAGTATTGGTATCTTCGCGCTGTCGGGAGCCATAATCGGGAATGTGTGACTGAGGCTTGACATTTGTCTCAATTATGTTCGTGTAACGAGTATATGAAGTGTTCCTTTCTGATAAATGTAATTTGATTTGAACATTTGTTTCTAAATAACAGCTTATTTACTTTGTGCTTTTATCCCGACACAGTGCCCTGGACTACTACACAGACAGACGATATGGGTATGGCACTGGTCCAGTATTTTACAGAAGACTGTTGTGTACTGGATTGGAGAAAACCATCCACGATTGCTCTAGCGAAACAGGCGAAACTTGTTCACACTCTTGGGATGTGGGTTTGATATGTACAGGTACGACAAATTAAACACATTAATCGTTGGTATTTGCAAAAAAAATATACTCAAGCCTTAAATCTGCATAGGACATAACATATTTATATTATATACAAAGTAAACAATTGAATAAAACAATGCTACTTTTGTAACGTTTAACAAAGATTTATCAACGTTTTCTTAATCCAAAATAAAATAGTGTCAACCATGTTAACTGCTAATGAACACAGATAGTATTTGCATATAAAGATACTTTAAAACCATGCTGAACTGTCCAAATCGGAAAACACGTGTATGACGTGTTATGTTTCGTAGCAGGTACGGTTAATTAAGTCATCAGTAATGCTACGTGACTCTTTTAAACCAACATGTTCGGATAGTTTTGAATTCCATGCCAACGTCATTCACAAAATCAGCACATCGACATTTTCAGAAAATAAAAACTACATACTACGTATTTGTAATTGTTTTTCATTATAGTGAGGCATGAAAAACATGTTTTGGCAATATATTTCTGTTCTGAATACAATTTAAATGTTAGGACTGTCGAAATAATGTTAAGTCTTAGCGGACCCTGTGTCTTTAAACCAGGTTCTTATTATAATGCACGATGTTTAGGTTTTCTTTGGTTGTACTAGCTGAATGAACCCTTAATATCAACAATAGGTTGTCCACGCTCGGAACAGCATCATTATGGATTACTTAAACATGTCAACATTACGGGCAATGGTGATGTATACACAGGCGACTGTAGCAACGGAACGTCAACTTTCCAGTTCTTGTATCGTTGCACACTCAATGGTACATGGGAAGAAGATGCAATTAGATGTGCTCGATTAGGTATGTGTTGGTTAATATCTAGTTCTTACTCATTTGCAATTGTTTTGCGACCCACCCTCATACTATTAATCCATTTGAAAGTTTGATATTTATGTACAAGCTGTATAGAAGATGGTATTATATGATTGTCATGGCGTTTATATCTGTCTGTCAAAATCGAATACTATGACTCTGTGTCATTCTAAAATCTACAGGGAATGTATTTAACAACAGCAAACACACGCAAGAAAATATTGTATAGTTATTTCATAGACGTTTTGGGAACAGTAAAACCTGTTGTCCCGAGGTGTCAGGAATGACCGATGGACGACCGTGTTTACTGTTTCCAAACATATATGAAATAACTGTTCTATTACTGTGATCTAAATAAACCTTTACAACTTTGAAGCGTGCCATATCAAAGAAACTTCGTAAGGCAGAAATCGTTGCTTATATAGAACATGTAGAGAGTTTTCGACTTAACTTTTTGATGAAACATACGTGTTTTAAAATTTAATTTCTCGGCATTTTTGCAAATCAATTCGGAGACTTATTTTTTCCTCATTAGAAAACTGGTAAAGCAGTGTTTATATCTTTATAAATTTTGATCATGTTTAAAAATTCGGCAACTTGGATTTTTGTTTAAGGTTTAAAATGAGTTTTCTTTCTTATCGACTTATTTTCTTAGTCCAATATCTCTTAACTCCCACATTGTCACCAGTGTGTCCCCGGTAATAAAACTGATAACAATCTTTTATAATTATAAAGCGAACAAACATGTGTTCGTGTGTAGAAATTTACGTATGACAATAGAAATCAAGTAGAATGCCAAGTTGAAAAAATAAACCTTTAATATTAAGCAATGATAATTTACAATTTAAGGACTGATCAAATACAGTAAACTAGATAAAACTTGGACATCAAAATAAAGCCAAAATATAAACAAACTTCTGAATGTAGGATCGCTTTTTCAAAGAGTTTTAATGTGAGATATATGTAAATAATTTTCTTTTTATCATAAGTTATACCTTTACATAAAATATTACAGCGAAATGATGTATGTTTATGCATTAAAATTAAATGCAGTGCTGCTTTATTTGTTTTCTTCTCACAAGCAAAATTGGTACATTTTAGCGAAACATTTAAACTTTCCAATACAGACACGGCATAACGATCATGTGATACATGTAATCCCTCTCCAACTGCCCAGATAGTTCCCGATAACTGTAAGGGATTCTGAAAAGCATCTTTATAACACGGTAATAAAATATAATCAGATAACGTGGACTACAAGCGGGTCCACAGCTGTAGAGCCAATCTATCGACTGAATGACGCCTGATGAAGTTTATTCACTTTTTTTATTAAGTATACGTCTTGTATGTATAATGAATATAATGACAATCATCAACCTCACTAACATACTAAATTGTATCACTCTCTAGGACTTGTATTGTTACGAATACACCGCGCGACAGTGCGGTGACCTTACACATTCAGACAAATGCGCACTTGTTTCCTGCGCACGAAACGGTTTATTGGGCCGGTCAACAGTCAAACTGTTTCACACTTCAATATATAATTTTTGGGAACCACCGGAAACAATAAGTAAATCATTTGTGAAAAGAGTTAGATGATATAAGGGCGTTTTTGGTTTCTCCCAATTATTAAGCAACGACGTTACTAATATACAACCGTTTTGTAAGCTGCATATTAAGCGTGTGGTTCACTACATGTATCTTATAGATTTTTACATTTTATTTGTGTTCTTCTCGTGTTCTTGTATCGCATTATTTCAATGATGTACTAAACAGTTACATGTTTCTAAAACTGATATATTCCCATCAAATGTCGTACACAGACCAAAATAAAATTAGGTTTAATACATCTTTTAATACGCACCTGTGTCATATTCCAGCTGTAAGGGACGTCCGATTTATTGGTGGAGGCGGTCTGTATGATGGAGGCGTGGAGGTTCTAGTCGGGAATACCTGGGGTCCGGTGTGTGGATACGCATACGAAAACGACCGCATTTATTACTCTGACGCGCCTGTGTTTTGTAAAATGAAGGGATTACAGTAAGTGTTTTGTAACTACGAATGTCAATATCATCGCGTTTTATTGCTTCTTGTATTTTATGAACTACATGGTAAACTAACAAAAATCTTTTAAATTACCCCGGGTACATTTATACGCCATTTGAATATGTGTAGTAGTAGTAGTAGTAGTAGTAGTAGTAGTAGTAGTAGTAGTAGTAGTAGTAGTAGTAGTAGTAGTAGCAGTAGTACAGTAAAACCCCGCTAATACGACCACTTTGGAGTCTTAATAAAAGTGGTCTTACTAGCGGGGTGGTCGTATTATCGAGGTCCGGCAGATCACCGAGTCAGTACATTCATACTTCTGCGAAATTTCAAGCTCTTTATGAAAATAATGAATAATCAATAGATAACGAAAATTCCAATGTGTTTTAAATAATATGTTTTATTGATAGAAATTATGTAACTTATAGTTATGGATACATGTATGAACTTTACATTAAGTAGGAAAAAAAAAACTTGATTAACTAAGCCCATTTAAGGTTCGGCATTCATTCTTTCAAGTTTATTGCATTAAACATACACATGTTTATAGCTATACATGTTTATAGCAAATGATACATAATTAGTACAACATGACGGTATGAGTATATCAGTGCTACCCGCTCACTATCAGTTAGTGTCAATTAACGTAATCTGATACACAGTCGATGTGCTAATCCCTTATCAAAACAGTTGTAACATTGTTTTTCACACGCTCCTTTTATACCGCAAAGCATTATGTTATGTCCACGGCATATGTTGTTAACTGATGATGTTAAGTGTCAACGACCAAATGACACTGGTCGCAATAACGGGGTTATTTTGAGCATTATTTGGTACGTTCGGTCTGGGATTAGTGGTCGTAATACGGAATAGCGGGGTGCCCGTACAATCGGGGTTTGCGACCATTGAAATATATAGGGTAACAATCCGGTCTTTTAAAAAGTGTCCGCTTTAGCGGGGTGGTCGTAAAATCGAGGTGGTCGTAAAGCGGGGTTTTGGTGTAGTAATAATAGTAGTAGTAGAAATAGAAGTAATAGTAGTAGTAGTAGTAGTAGTAGTAGTAGTAGTAGTAGTAGTAGTAGTAGTAGTAGTAGTAGTAGTAGTATAGTAGTAGTAGTAGAAATAGTAGCAGTATTAGTAGTAGTAGTATAGTAGTAGTAGTAGTAGTAGTAGTAGTAGTAGCAGTAGTAGTAGAAGTAGTAGTAATAGTAGTAGAAATAGTGGTAGTAGTAGTACTAATAGTAGTAATATTTGTAGTAGTAGTAGTAGTAGTAGTAGTAGTAGTAGTAGTATGTTTTCCTATAAGTCCACCTGAGCACAAAGTGCTTATGTGCTATTGTGATGTGGCTGTTTCCGTTGTCCGTCTTGCGTCGCCTAAACTTAAATTCAAACTTTACTTCAGGACAGTTCCTGAGGTGTATTTTTTCATACCAAATCTCTTAAATGAATGATAATGTTGCTAAAACGATGAACGCAATGGCATCAAAAGCTAAACATATTTTTAGATTCGTTAACAAACATGGTCGGCAAGGAGTTTTTTCTATATGGCTATATGATAACTTTAAAAAAATGTTGTGTGAAACAAATATATATGTATAGTTGGATTAAAATAATTGAAATAATTTCGCAAAAAGGTGTTCTTTGAATGACTCTCAATCATAATCCTTAAATATTTTGTTTTGGTTTGTTAAAATCATGGCAGCCCCAGGGGCGAGGCCCTTTTTCATTATTAAGCTTTATGCGCTTTATTTTAAAATTTTCTTGTCATAAATCACAGGTTGGATTTCGAATAATTTTTTACAGAAATATGAATTATGTCAACCTCTACCACATTCCCTTAAAGTATTATAATTTGTTTAAAAAAACAAACAAACATGTACACCAGAGGAATTGGGGAGTTTTCTTATTTGACTTTATTGAAAACTTTGAAAATCTCTTGTCTAAAACAACCCACATTTTAAATTATCTAGTTTTTGTTCTATCTATCATGGTACAAAGAATACATGTGTTTTCGTGTATTAGAATTATATGGTATTGGAAAAAAACATTGTATATTCTGGAGTATAAGTTGCATGCAAGATTTATGTTAAAACTAAATATTTTTTCGTTATTTCTGCTTTTATTGTACATTATCTTCGACAATACAGGTTTCCGATGAACTACTCCAGATTGTTTGTAAACAGATATAACACCTGCTATTACTTACCATCTTCGATAATGCTTATTTAAGTTGGATAGCTCTCAAATCGTTTCATCATTATCAGTCACATACTACATGTTAATTATAATATTTTTTTTCTAAATCCGAACATATTAGAATATTAAAAAAAATGCTGTAGATCTATCAAATTATGTTCTCGTTTAATAGTTGAATTGTTGAAAAATGTGTATTTTAGATACAGAGAAAGCAGAAGTACGTGGATCTTCGATAGAAGAAACGGTTTCATTGCAAACCTCAAGTGTTCTTCAAATCTAGACCATGTCAACTTGTGCAACTATACAACTTTCTATTCATGCATTTACCAGCTGGCAGTTGCATGTGGAGGTATAAGTTTGAAGATCACGCGCTAATAAGCTGAAGAATATTAACATCATTACAAGTTTGTAGATCACGCGCTGATTAGTTGAAGATATTAACATCATAATAAGTTTGAAGACCATGCGCTGAATAGCTGAATATATTAACATCATAATAAGTTTGTAGATCATGCGCTGATTAGCTGAATATATTAACATCATAATAAGTTTGAAGATCACGCGCTGATTAGCTGAATATATTAACATCATAATAAGTTTGAAGATCATGCGCTGAATAGCTGAATATATTAACATCATAATAAGTTTGAAGATCACGCGCTTATCAGCTGAATATATTAACATCGTAATAAGTTTGAAGACCATGCGCTGATTAGCTGAATATATTAACATCATATTGAGTTTGAAGATCACGCGCTGAATAGCTGAATATATTAACATCATAATAAGTTTGAAGATTACGCGCTGATTAGCTGAATATAAAACATCATAATAAGTTTGAAGGCCATGCGCTGAATAGCTGAATATATTAACATCATAATAAGTTTGTAGATCATGCGCTGAATAGCTGAATATATTAACATCATAATAAGTTTGTAGATCATGCGCTGAATAGCTGAATATATTAATATCATAATAAGTTTGAAGACCATGCGCTGAATAGCTGAATATATTAACATCATAATAAGTTTGTAGATCATGCGCTGAATATCTGAATATATTAACATCATAATAAGTTTGAAGATCATGCGCTGAATAGCTGAATATATTAACATCATAATAAGTTTGAAGACCATGCGCTGATTAGCTGAATATATTAACATCATATAACTAGTACCTAACCGATTTGGGAGATTTAATAATGTGAACATTTACTGTTAAAAGGTTCTCATTATTATTTAAAATTTAATAATTGCAATGTAAAGGTTATAATCTAATATATTAATATCGATAACATAAATTGGTGATGCTCAGTTTGAAACATGAAATACCTAAAACACAGATTTTCTTTCTTTCATCGAAAGTTGTGTATCACATTTTTGGAAAGGTAGAGCAATATGTTTTCTTTAGAAGATAGAGACTTGCCAAGGTAAATGTAATGCTTGATTTATCTGATTTATATATGTGTAATCATACACGTAATACGAGACGTATATATTTGGATATATTGATCATCTTGTTTTCAGTATTCCCTTTGAACATCAGCTTCATTCAGTTGGTCGATGGATCAAGTACACGTGATGGACGAGTAGAACTGCGTGTTGAGGACAGTAATGGCACAATCTGCCAAGACAATTTCGATTTTGAAGATGCACAAGTTCTCTGCAAAATGATTGGTTTTAGGTAGGTGTTGTATCCTCATCACAATTGTTCATTTCACATTTCTGGTCATGTGTGATGCCAGTGATACCATTCACTTATTTTTGTTATAAATGTATCGGATTTCCAAACATACGATTGAGGCAACATACAATCCACACAGTTTGATTCAGTTCAATCGATTTTTCATGGTATTCAGTGCCTCGGCTTTCTATGTGGACTACCAGTACAACACGAGTGGTCGCACTCCTATGGTTCGAGATTTGCGGTGCGCTGATAAAGAAAGTCACATAAATAACTGCACGTACACAATTCCGTACTACAACAACAGATGCGAAGATGGCGCAGTTTCCCTTGTTTGTACAGGTATTAACTGGGTGGCGGGGGTATTTATGTCTATACAACAATGATTCCTGATTACGGAACTGTTACTGAACTGACATAGGCTTCAATAGTTGCGATATAGTACGTGGTTAATGACTAAATGTGTAATGAGGATACCACACACAAGCCCGTATTGCTTTTATTTAATACACGTTTCTTGTTTAATTACGTTTCAAATGCAAACGTGTTCAAATACACCTTTATTTCATGGCAGACTGCGGTCCTCTTAACATATCCAATGGGCAAATAATATCGTACAATGGCGCCTCGAAGACGTTGACAGTTCGATGTCATTCTGATAATTCGACATACATCCAGTATATCTGTGGAAACAACGGAACTTGGAATAAAACTGGAGAATGTAAGCAACAGTTTAAATTTGTTCAATCAGTGCAGTGTTATATAAACGGCATATATTATACAGTATGCATATAAGTTGTCGTTATTGTCAATTTAAATAAACAACAACAACATATTCTTACTTGTAAAAAACTATTAATTAAATAAATAAAATGAATATACTTCAAAATACCGTGTTTCGACTTTAAAAAGTATTCATCAGTTTTAACCCATCACTTTCAAATATTGGTAGTATCAATAATAAATATTGGGATTTACTCAAAGTTCACAACATACGCGCTAATTGGTTGTTTAACAAACAAAAATGTCTAGTCCTATATGTGTAAATGTATAAAATAGGAACTAGGATTATTTTTCATTTATTGAACATCACAGCGCCTATGGTTCACAAAATAGAAAGATATTTCAATTAAACTAAAATACAAAATGTTCAAGTTCACACGTTGTATATCTTATAACTTGCAAAAATGTAATATGTAATACGTTGGACAAACTGGTCAACAAGTATCAAAACGGGTGAATAACCATCGTTTTGATACACACAATTTGAAAATCAGGCTTTTTCTACTCCAATTGCGACTCACTTTAATTCACATAACCGCAATCTTAATGACTTCACTTTTATGGCAATAGACATATATAGTTGAAAATGACACGGATGGCCTTTTAAAAAGAAACATATTGGATACATAAGTTAGAAAATAAACATGCTAAGGGACTAAATTTTAAATTGTATATACTATTCAATTCTAATTGCTATTCCATATACACTATTTTATAATTACATTTACTGGGTATTATTTAGTTCATAATTACATTTTACTTTGTATTATTTAGTTATTTGATTTTCTTTAAGACATGTGTCCATTCATGGATTACTTAAACAGTTGATAATAAAGAGTGTAGTTTGTGACTGGTATATATACTGTTGTACGTGTAATACAACATGTAAAGTAGCAAACATTCAATGACCTTCTCGTACTTGTAATAGCATAAGTCTACTTGCCAATATCAAACTAATTAATGTGATTAATTGGTAAGAAATTCCAGGTGATTGACACTGTATTTAAATGTGATAAACCTATGTTAAATGATTTTATTCAACAGGCACGCCGGTGAAAATCCAAGATATACGTTTAATTAATCAGGAATTGTATCCTTATCGTGGTACGGTGGAGTTGAAGATAAACAACACATGGGGAACTATCTGTGACAGCCTTTTTGGTGTGGAAGAGGCAACTGTTTTATGCAGAATGCTCAATGCTAAGTAATGTTAAATGAAATATTGTGTATAAATATGAATACGTACGAATGAACAATTTTATTTTATTTGTTAATTCAAGTTGATAAAATAAAAGACAAATAAAAATTTCCTTTATAAAACAGTTTTGTTTGGAAAATACTCTAAAATTAGCCCTGCGATGTTTTATCTTCACAGAAAGCCAATGAACAACCAAACTAAGACAATACAGCTTTATTTAAGTATATGACGACTTTTTTATTCACATTTATACAGTCTCTTTATTTGCATGCAAAGTTAATTAAAGTGTATTTTAAAGGTATTCGTGTACGTTTAAATCAAAAACTATAATTAAGACAATTTTGGTAGACTAATCTTATTTACTGTAATTTCATATATATACATGAATTATGGTAATGCATTGTTATTTCAGTTACGGTTCATTCGCCATCAATGCAGGATATGGGAGAGGATCTGGTACTGTACACATGGCTGCCTTGCAATGCTCGGGCTCTGAGAAGGACGTCAGTCAGTGTTCGTTTCACTCGTCTCACAACTGCTCGCATTCAGACGATGTTGGCATCCAATGTACCTGTAAGGATCTCTTCTTTTTTCACAGTTCGATACTTAATGAAGATTTCAAATAGTACAAAATATTTTTGTATGTAATATTTTGTTTAAAAATCATTTCGTGATTAATTTCACGAAAAAGTACGAAACATATTTTGTATGCCATTCAAATTATATTGTTTTCTTTACATGGTGTCATGATATTGATTTGAGTACTGTTAAAGGTTTATTAAACAAGACACTATACGGTCATACATATTATAACCCACAGAAGAAGGCATTATATAAATGCATGCAAAGTATAAATGCATGCACAATATAAATAAAAGTATAGATGAATGCAACACAAATCTGGTATATTTGCCGTTCCAGTTTCGAGCCTAAATGTCACCGACATACGCCTGGCTTATGGTACAAGCCGATTTGATGGAAGAGTGGAACTATTTGCTAATGGCATATGGGGTTCGGTTTGTGACAACAACTTTCGTGCAGCATATGGCGAGATGCTTTGTCGAATGATGAATTTAACGTTTGTATTTTTACTTTATTTGTATCGAACAAATAAAATAATATTTCTCCGAATACACGAAATGACCATTATTACCTTGTAAATATATCGGATAGGTCAAACATTATTCTTACCTGAATGATCATTCAGAAGTATACACGTCCACACAAACTAATCGGTATATGATGCAACAACTGCATGTAGATGGCAAGCATTAATGTTATCTTAGTACATTTGTTCACAAGTATTATAATACAAGGATAGATGATAATTGTTGCAGTGAATCATTATCTAGCTGTGTAATAAGCCAAAATAAATCCATGAAACTACAGTAGAAAAAAATCGTTTTATTGTCACGTAGGAATTTGTATTTTGGTTGCAGATATATTAAGCATTATTGTTGCTCACAGAACGGTTATGGAGCGATACTTCTGTATATAGGAAATTGCCCAAATACTTCAAATCACATCAACGAGTGTTCGTATACACCGCTACCAGCTTACTGTTATCCGTCGGAAACTACGTCCTTGGTCTGCTCAGGTACTTCATTGCATAATGAATGCACGAAAACATGTAATATCTCGAATAATATTGAACATAGAATTGCATATAAATAACATGTATATCATATTATAAGTATGCATGTCGATGGTGAAATGATTTAATTCATCACCTACGTCTTTGTCGTCAGAGTGTCCAGCTTTGAATGTATACGGTGGTTCGTTGGCATACAACACAAATGGCACCATTGCCACACTGACTTGTGATGCTGGATTAACTTCAAATATCACCACATTCTATTGCAAGGACGGCCAATGGTCACAACCGACGATTATATGCCGTCTATGTGAGTTAAATTAAGTTTTCACCTGTTTGTATATGAAATCAATTATTATATACACGAAATAAAGTAGTATATACGTGCTCGTATTTAAGTGTCTATCTAACTTGCTTTACAAGCGCAGAGACTATAATATTGTCAATTTATATTTCAATAAAAGTATTATCACACTTTGGCGATGAACACATTTATTACGTTGAAATATTTTTCTTCATTGTTTAAATCTTTATTTTTGGATTTCTATAGGCCGCAAAAACTTATATCTCAGTAAACGCGAAACTTACATGTAAGTGTATTGACAATCGTACATTTCACAAAATTACCTAAAATCTCCGGTGAGACTCTAGTTTTTAGAGACTAAAAAGAGTTGTAAAAATATTAAAGTAAGGGATGTTCTGTGTGCCAGCAAATAAGACATTGTCTGCTATAAAAATGCAAGAATACATTTTAGTTGCCACACTGACTTGTAATGCCAATTACATTCTCATAAAATAATCTTGTATTTGACAAGATTATTTTATGAAAATGTAATTGACATTTTTTAAATCCATACTTTCTTTAACACTGATTATTTTAAGTGTATTTCAAGTCGTTACACACTGTGTATATGAATACTAAAGCAGAGGTTCTGAAATTGTGGTAAAAATATATAACTATAAAATAAATATTCCCGAACATTTACAATAGTCCAACACGCCAAACAAATGTTACTACATATATTAAGACAAAATGTCATTGTAATAATTGTTTTTCAATTACCGATTTATTACAGATCCACCATTGAATATAACGGATGTTCATCTTGTTGGTGGACCAGGTCCTAACGTAGGTCGCGTGGAAATAAATGTTGACGGCGTATGTGGCACTGTCTGTGACAGCTATTTTGATTACGACGATGCTGAAGTCATATGCAAATCCATAAATTCTAGGTAGTATAAGCAAACATATTACTTTTCAAAATCATTTGAATTTTCTTTTTCTTTTCGGTATAAATTTCTTTGCCTACTCACATCAAGTTGGGCATGGAAATTATTTTAAATAATCAGACTTGTTCACATAGAACCTACTTAAGAAATATATAGATTTACTTAATAAACTGAAATTTAATTCGATTATATGACAAACGCTACAGTCCAGGTTAGTGAATGTGTTGTGTGTATTTGTTTAAAATGTAACATATATACATGTATTATTCGATATATTTTTAAGAATTACTTCTCTCCATTTGGCATCGTACACTGACCATGTCCGTTAAAAGATATAGACTTCAGTTTTTTGTTAGACTGTCAGTTAAGTTAACAACTCGATATTTGTGAAAATGGTTCAATGCCTACAAGTACCTACAATGATTGTAAAACGTGTATTTATTTCTACATTTCTTTCACACAAGGGCAGTCATGGACTCGTGGAAATTACATTCATAGATACCATTTAGTGGACATGTAGAACATTTCATTTATCCAGGTTGACTTAAAACATAAATCTGACAAAATAGGACAATGCTTGTTATTACACATTTATTTAGTTTCCAAGCAGCAGTGTTCTTCACTGGCGCCATATATGGGGAAGGCTCTGGTCCCGTACACATTGACCAGCTCCATTGTAAAGGGAATGAAACATATGTCGGTCAGTGCAAATACATAGCAAATGGCCAGTGCAGTCACAGTCGGGATGTGTCGTTACTTTGCAACGGCAAGTTGTATTGTTTGTTGATTAATGCTTGATTTCATTACGGAGCCTTATTTGTTTAAATTTTTATAACATATTGATGGCATGGTTGATCGCAAAATGCATTTGGAAAGCAAACAAGTACATTATCTGTTCACTTGCATTTCAGAATGTGGGCAGCCAGATATAGCATTTTGGGGCGTTGGATATTTCAATTACAACGGGACCAGTTTATACGCTAACTGCGAATATTACAAAACTTACGTCGGGTACCTGCGTATGACGTGTACTGAAAATGGCTGGGCGACTATTGGTGAATGTCAAGAATATAGTAAGTCTCTATTAACAATATATTTGTTTATTGCAAAGATATCTAAATTGTGTCATGAAAGAGTGTTGAAGTTTAAATTAATGACATAGTGCAAGGTGATCGCTAGCTGTCACCGTTGCACATATTATATTGTTTTCGTTCGGCGTAGTGTTCATTTGGCGTTACTGTAGATTAACTTGTACGTTACCAGTTATGTTTTATTACCATTGAAATAAACAGGTACCATTTTTTAAGTTGTTGTGTGGTAGAGGAACGCATATATCTTTCGCTCATAAACACTATGCAAACATGTCAATAAGTTTTTATGTGTTTAATTAGTTGTGTTGTGATAAAAACATGTTTTCAGGTCGGCCACTTGCAATACAGGAAATAAGACTTGCAAACGGAAGTAGCTCTACTGACGGCAGAGTTGAGATCAAAGCGTTTGACACGTGGGGTACTATATGCAGAGATAACTTTGGAATAGAGGAAGCCAACGTCATATGCAAGATGATTGGCTACCCGTAGGTTTATGCTTGTTAAAATGCGGAATCTCTAAATGCGATTGTTTTTAGAAAACTATTTTATAATGGAAAACCCACACAATATTTGGTTGATCATATTAGGGTCGATACATTTTCCATAGCATTCCACGTTTGGAAAGTTATTAAGTAGTTTGTATTTTATAATTATTTCATCATTATATTTCTGTCTAGTCCTTCTAAAGGATTCCGCACATCATTGTACGAGGGAACCGGGCCAATTTTCATCGATAACATGGTATGTGGCATTAACATTTCCCACATCAACGATTGCCAGTTTGACACTTATGACAATTGTGACCACAGCAAGGACGTGGCTGTTACATGTACAGGTACGATAAAGATCTTAAACATATATCAAACCTTAAACATCAAATTGTCTATATATATTTATTTTAGTTACCTTCATTGTTAAAATGCGCGATACATATCACAAATTGATCATACCCAATGAAACAATACCTTAATTGAACGCTCCAAAATACAAAAGCATGTGAGTAGTTTCAGTAGTTTCCAAGGCCATTCAAATCGGCTAATTATCTTTACAAATACTGCTTTTAAAGTTATATCTATTAAAAACGAATGACTGATTCAATATAATGCAGACTGTGGTAACCCAACGCCACTTTACGGTAACGTCAACGATACTTTGTCGACTGTTGGAACTGTTGTTAGCGTGGTCTGTGACTATGGTCGACAACTGATTGGTGACTCGATTATAGTTTGTCAGGAAAATGGAAAGTGGACAAGTACTCCAACGTGTCCTTTAATAGGTAATACAATCCAGTCTTATATACAACACTTAGGAAATAAGAAAAAATACACATTTGTAGTAAATACAGTAGGGTAAAGAATATTTGACAACGAACATCTGCTGTAAATTTAACATTCACGAACATTTACAGTATTCCAACACGCCATTTGTTCCTACAAAAATAGAGTTTACCATAGTATATATACATTGTTCAGAAGTCTTTAAGAATTGCATTTCTCACATAAGTAACATTTACTTTTCATACAGTGTTTATTAAGATCATTGTCCGCCATCTTTAAACATTGCAGACTGTGGCGATCCAACACCAGCGAATGGCGTCGTTAACGGGACGACACATAACATCAATAACGTTCTCTCAGTATCGTGTGATACAGGCTACATGTTGTCTGGCGAAGCTATCATACAATGTCAGAGTAACAACAATTGGACTGACTATCCGACTTGTAACATTGTTGGTAAGATCGTTTTGCTTATTACTAAAAAAACTATAATTAAAAAATAATTAGAAGATGTATTGAGAAAACAACACGTTATATGCAATACGAAATATTTTACATATTTAACTAGAACAGCATTCATTAGTTGTATGCTTTACAGACTGTGGCGCACTTGACATCGTCAATATGACTGTAGACATTGATAGTGCGACTACTTACGGACAGATAGCAGTTGTCAGGTGCAATTCAAATTTCACTCCACGCGGTTCTTGGACTGTGAAATGCGAAGCTGGTGGCGTTTGGAATTATACGCACGTACCTAATTGTGAACTCGTTGGTAAGTATGTTCTTGATTATGCATGTTTCTAATAAAAAAACGTTTACAATACGTATGTCCTCATATTATAGTCTTGATGAATACCTTTACGATACTCAATGACATATTTTGAATCATCATATAGTCGCAGCCCCGTTCGTATTATTATCAAGGTTATTTATCGGACAGCACTGACAGGAATTGACAGAAACGTAATTTATTATTATTATGGGAGAATATATCAGTTGCACTGATTTACTTGTTTAAATTGTATGAATCAATAAAACCACCTGGATGTAACACAGATTGCGGTGACCCCGCGCCAGCATATGGCAGCGTCAACGACACCTCATCGACCGTTGGAACTGTAGTAAGCGTGCTCTGTGATTATGGCCGACAACTATTGGAAGATTCGGTACGTGTTTGCCAACAGAATGGAAAGTGGACAGGTTCTCCCTCGTGTCCTTTGATAGGTAACAACATAGTTTCTAGAACGATGGGAAATTCATGGGTGAAATACACCTTGGAAGTATTGATGTGCTAACTTATTGCATAATGGGAATGTCCAGTTAATGCAGTTCTTTCCACAATAATATCATTTACCTTTCAAAAAAAATTATAAAGACATTTTTTCGCCGTCTTTAAACATTGCAGTGTGTGGCGATCCAACACCAGAGAATGGCCTCGTTAACGGGACATCATATTACCTCGATGACATTCTCTCTGTTTCGTGTGATTCTGGCTATAAATTGTCCGGCGAACCTGTCATACAGTGTCAGAGTAACAGTAATTGGTCTGACTACCCAACCTGTAATATTGTTGGTAAGATACAATATTTATTATTGAAGACTACAGAGACACACACATATGTATTGAGAAGAAGAATTGAAGGCATAACAATATACAGAAGATTTTGTTAAAATTGAGGACATTTGCATATTTGTTAATGGGTCATTATGTTCTACTTACAGACTGTGGTTCCCTCGAGATCTCCAATATGACTATAGACATTGATAATGCGACTATGTATGGTCAAATATCAGTTGTCAGGTGCAATTCAGACTTTATTCCACGCGGTTCTTGGGCTGTGAAATGCGAGGCTAGCGGCTTTTGGAATTACACGCACGTTCCTCAATGTGAACTAATTGGTAATTATTATTATACTTATTTAAGCTTACTTTAAACAGTGTCAGTCATTATGATACACTTTCAAAAAGTTAACATAAGAAACAATTCCTTGTCTTTACTGTACGGTTCTAGTTGCACGGGATGCTTTCTAACACCACGGGTAACAATCATTCCTTACGAATTCATGAGTCACGCATTTAACCGTCTACTAGATATATATCCATGACTAGACAGTGTACAGTTATTTTACAGATTGTGGAAACCCAACGCCTTCGAAAGGCCTGGTAAATTCATTAGCAACAACCGTCAATGCAGTGGTGAATGTTTCGTGTGAAAACGGTTACACACTATCTGGAGATTCAGTCATTATATGTCTTGGAAACGGCATGTGGTCCGGGAGCCCGATATGTGACCCATCGGGTAAGTGACCCGGCCCACATTCAATACTCATTCACCGAAATCAACTAATATCCTCTAGGGCCTATTAATTTAATGCTTTTTGGTGATTTATAGGGAAATATCAGTAAAATAAAATTGGTAATTCACTTTTTGAAACAGTGAAAATTATCACTCCGGTAATTTTCACTGTTTTGCACTGGTTCCCGATTTAATACAGTTAATGAAACAGACCGATGCCGGGCTCAAAATTGTGAAATGATGTCATTATTTTGCCGTTATAATTCCATCTTTTTTTTTCAAACTAAACGCATTTCGATAGCATATAAAATGCAACAAAACGGCGTAAAAGGCATAACATAAAACAACATTTGTAGGTTTTGGTAATGGCATAAGCATAGTATCCCAAAATATGTGAACATATTAGTTTTGCAATATTTGTAGATCAACGAACATCTATTTTCGGTGATTATAATTCTGAACGATTAGCGGCAGACCAGATTTCTCAATTATTCAAGCGCTAGTATCCGGATTATTATTGACAACTATTCTTGCAACGTACATAAGTAAAACAAGAATCATCCATTGTGTTTATTCGAAATGTAAACAGATTGCGGCAGACCAGCAATTTCGAATGCAAAAGTGGTTACAAGTAATTCAACATCCCTAAATGCCACTGCAGTTATCATTTGCAACGAGGGATTCATCATAGTAGGACCCAGTGTAATTAACTGCACTGTGACTGGATGGAGTGGTGACGTTTCTTGTCTACCAATTGGTAACCCATATATATATATATATTGTAATGGATGTTGAATACAACTCATGTCTTTAGACATTAATTAAAAGATATGGACAACAATGACATAGGAAGGAACTTACAAATCCATATATTTAACATAAAATGAATATATATATAATATGCAATTTTATTTCGAACTTTTGCAAAGATCTAATAACAAAACTTTGATTTACTTAGTGTGTGAGAAGATTGACGTTGAAAATGGTAGAGTGATCGACACAGGTACAGAATACGGAGCTGTTATTGAGGTGGAGTGCGATACCGGATATGGTATCTATGGTGACAGCAAACTAACATGCCAAGGCAAAGGACTATGGAGCGACAATCCAACGTGCGTCATTAAAAGTAAGCATTCTTTTACATTGTGTTTACTTAAAGAAAGTGTAAAAGACTTTTAAAATTGTCTCAAAATAGTTTATCAGTAACAGACGCTTTGCAACATTTCCGTTGGTGCTTTTGCCTGCTAGCTAATCCAGACACACATATTTTTGCAAATAATATATAACGTATGCAGTTATTGTTTCTGTCGTAATTAGTGCATATATAAGACCTATAGATATTAAGTTATTGATATTGCGTTGACGTGCTCGCAAAAACCAACGCTGCAGTACAAATAAAACACACATTTATCATATTACTACAGCCGAATCGATCGAATAACAGAGTATAACCTAAAGCTTTGTCCTATCGCTATTTTCATCACACATTTATTCTATCGTTATTATTAAAACGCTATGTATTTCAATGTGACGTCACACCAAATGATAAAGTTTGTAGTAAACACAAAGGCCAGTGTTAAAACTGGGAAACCAATGTTGTTGTTTTTTGTTGTTGTTTTGTTAATATGTTTACGCCGTGTATATGTTTAATGAGCATAGCATAACAGGGTAAATAGAATATTAGGTGACTGTTGGATAAAGATAAAGTTTTTATCATGCTCGGCAAAAAAGATCTGAGCGCTCGGCAAGCCTCGCATGATAAACTTTATCTTTATTCAACACTCAACTAATATTATCCGTGTGTAATATAATGTAAACTTTCAGTATCATAACTTGAACTTTTTTAACTAAAGTATTGCATTATGGCCCGGCTAGCTCATTTGGTAGAGCGCTGGACTGTCAATCCGGGAATCGTGAGTTCGAACCCAAGCCCGGCCACATAACTTGTGTGGGGATTGGTCATGACACTATTTCTACGGCCATTTTTCCCCTACCTCTGATTCAAGTAGGTGCCGTGATATGACTAAAATGCTGTTAAAAACGGCGAAAAATCCAAACAAAGAAACAAAACAAAACAAAAATTTAAATACATTGTTTTGCGTGTTCTATTTATCTTTAGCATGCAGACACTTAAATAGTCGTCTAACGTATGAAAGCGAATAATCACAAATTTGATAGTCATAACCCTTCCACAGCATAATATTCATGTTTTGGGTTAAAGATGTACGAAATTTCATATCAATAAAACATGATAATAATATATTTTTCTTATTATCAAACACACCGTATTGTCTGTCATGTAATGTTTGTTTACATGATTTGTGTCAGACTGTGGCAACGTCACTGTGCCACCCAACGGAATCCTAACCAGTCCTATGGTGACCACGTACAATTCCGTATTGCGATTTCAATGTGAAGATGGCTATCTACTGACCGGAAATGACGTCTTGTGGTGTGACGCAACAGGCGCGTGGAACAGTTCTGTCCCGACATGCTTTCGAAAGTGTAACTATTCAAATATGTGCTTACATTATATACAAAAGATAAAATAAATATACATGGTAAAATAACCAATAATTGTATGATTATTGAAAATCTTTACTGTTAATGTCTAATTATCAAATTTTGTCATTGTATGGAATTTTTCCACAAAATGAAGCACTAACTTTTCACAAAGTATTTCAAAGATGTTCCGCCGTCTTTTAACATTGCAGTTTGTGGCAATCCTACACCAGAGTATGGCCTTGTTAACGGGACATCATATTACGTCGATGACGTGGTCTCAGTGTCGTGTGATACTGGCTATTCGTTGTCTGGTGAACCTATCATACAGTGTCAGAGCAATGGTAACTGGACTGACTTTCCGACCTGTAATATCGTTGGTAAGATAATTGTTATAAAAACACACTGGACAATGAATTAAGAATAAGTTTTAAATGCATGAAACATAGAAAAACTTCTAGTGTTTCATCATTCTGCAGAGACCAAATAATATGTGTGTATTGTCTTTCAAACTTAGTTTGTGAGCAGATCGACCTTGAAAATGGTAGAGTGACCGACACAGCAACAGACTTCGAGTCAGTTATTGAGGTGAAATGTCATATTGGATATGATCTACATGGTGACAGCAGACTAGCATGCCAAGCCAACGGTCAATGGAGCGGCAATCCAACATGCACCATAAAAAGTATACTTTCTGTTTACACAGTGTTCACGCAAATTGTATATGTGGAACTTAAAACAGTCGCATATGTACTCAGTAACAGACGTTGTGTAACACAACATCCATTGGCTTGCTATGATATATGAAAAAATAAATGACGCAGTTGTTGCTGTGATAACTACTGCATATAACCGTATTTCAAAGTATCATTAGATATATATTTTTGTATTGCCTGCATAGTTCAATTTGTACATTCTGTAGAACAAAATTTCTGTCTGGCATATACTTACTGAAACATATTTATTTATCTCATTTACCTTAATGTCTTTATTAATATTGCCCAATATTTAACATACGGATATCGATAACCTTATTAGTTAACTTTTGAGCTTGGACTTGTGTGATCTTCTTAGATAGTAAACCGTCTGATCACAGAATAAAAAACCTTCACCTCTTAACTGCTTTCAAGCATCTTTCGTTTGGTAAATAAATTTGACAATTACACCAGATACTGTGATATTTATTAGATTATTATCAAAAATATAATTATATATTAAGTGATGTACGTTTATGCCATATCTAAGATTGTGGCAACGTCACAGTGCCATCCAACGGAATCCTAACCAGTCCTATGGTAACACTGTTTAATTCCGTATTGCGATTCCAATGTGAAGATGGTTATCTACTGACCGGAAATGACGTCTTGTGGTGTAACGCAACAGGCGCGTGGAACAGTTCTGTCCCGACGTGCGTTCGGAAATGTAATTATACTGTTATTTTTCTCAACTAAAAGACGAAAAAGGCGATTAACTTAAATTTATCTAAAATACAATACACATACAAAATAGAACTAACTTTCAAAATAGCCAGTTCCAAACTCCACGACATACGTTATTTCAGCTGACATTGGCGGGGCATGTACTGACGCTAGAATATGTCGGGCGCACAATGCAGTATGTGAGAACAAGACATGCGCATGTAGATCTGGGGTAGTAGATCAAAGAACAGAAAAGTGCGACATAAGTAAGTCAAATGTGTTTGTGTTTTTGTCTGTTTCTTGTTTTCGCTATTGTGCTATTGTGTTATAAAACCTAAAGAATTGGACAGTTGCCTGAAATAAAAGGTGGTAAGTTGTTAATATGGGTTTCTCTCCAGCTGATTCATCTGTGGTTTAATGTGTTTTGTATTTCAAAGCGGATGTATGTGTGTAGTACATTTTAATCAAGTGCACCGGGAATCTCTATCATATGGCCCCTAGAAGACATGTTACGGGGCGTTACGGGTGATAGTGCAATACAGGAGACGCCCCGTTCCAGAGGTGACCCTAGGTTTTATAGTGCCCGATGTGTAGCACCTAGTACACTGCACCTCGGTTTAACGTCTCATGCGGAAGACGAGGTAGTAGGTTAGGGTGTATCGGGGGCTCGAACCTGCGACCCCTGGGTTGTGAAGCCCGTGCATTACCAATAGACCACGGATCCGCAGAAAAAAAGCGGATGGGACTATTGTCTGTCGAATTTATACATGGCTTTTATGTTTCTTTTTTTTTAAGTGCCATTGCTTCCATTCGGACCTGAGGCAGGGGATGCCAGTCTTGATCAAGAGACATGCAGTGAACCGATTGTTTTCACACCCGCGATTCCCGTCTTCAACAAAATGAGACGGTCAATGCATGTAGGTTTATATATTTGATTTGTTTATCAAATTGTAATGCCAATTCTTGAATTTCAGGCTATCATGTTATTGTCTTCTTTATCAATAATTACTTTTGTTTATTACGAATTTGTTTGTATTTTCAAAGGTATGTAGGAGTGGGCTGATAAGTTTTGACAAGAAGTATCTCGAGACAAAACCTGTAGAAGCTAAAAGCGGGACATCGAGCATCATTGAACCGAAGATATTTGATAACAGTTCTGTTATTGCGGCGTATTTTGCTGATATATATGTGGACAATTCTTCTTCCGTCACATACAGAACAGTTGATGTTATAAACGATTATGTATTCTCAACCAAAGCGATGGAAGACATTAAATTCCTCGAGAGTTTAATCAAGCGTGTGGAAAACATTTCAACATTCGATACAAGTTTCCTTTTAATTGCAACTTGGAATAGTGTGAAACCAAAAGCTGCCGTATTTAATCGAAATTATGTAAGTTGATACATCATCATTTGCAAACTTAACACGATTATGTTACTCAAAAAGGAGGCAAACGACAGGCTAGTTGAATTACTGAATCAAAATGTCACAGCAAATTGGCCTGACAAATCATTCAACGCAATTATTCCACGTATACCTGTTTTATTTTACTGTTACAATGTATATGTAATATAGGTTGTATTATGTAAAATTAATACAACGTTTATAAACAACATAATTTTCTATAAATGTTTCACACTTAAGGTTTAATTGTTCTTTGTTTCTGTGTTCATCAAGTGTGTCACCTATCGATACATGTACGTATATTGAACAAATATATACATGTACTAAATAACGTATCGTTAAACCAGTGTAAACCCCAAACTGCTTTGAAATGCCCATGAACCGGTTATTCCATTTATTTTATACTCGTGTTTATTGTTCGTGGTTAAGTCTTGTGTTCAATGTTGTATAGGTTATTGATCACTTGTCTTAAATATAGGACATTAAGATGTTAATCAGAGTGGTTCTGATGTTGATGAAAACACTTCAATGTATTTTGTTTCGTTTGCTATCTTTATACTTAAATTTTTATTCTTAAATTTGTAGCC
Organism: Congeria kusceri; assembly: GCA_027627225.1. NCBI lineage: Eukaryota > Metazoa > Mollusca > Bivalvia > Myida > Dreissenidae > Congeria > Congeria kusceri. Next base: position 33,563,745 of record CM051032.1, on the reverse strand, counting down.
AGCCACTTTCCAACTTGTCATCATTTCAAGTGGTGAACGAACCTATTGGGCTTCAATATACGGATATGAGAAAATGAAATGGGTTCTTAGTTCAAAAGAACAAAAATCAATCCCTGTATGGATTGGTTATTCCAATGACAATGATTCTAGATTCAACCACTTGTTATCCTTCAAACCTAATGTACTGCGAATGGATTTGGGTACAAAATCAGGAGGTATTATGACAATGGAATAATAATCTCCGTTTTCATGTTAGCAGCAACAGCACAAACATTCTCGTCATTGTCATAATGAGTGTCATCTTTATAATCATTATTACTAAATTTGCGATACGCATTGTTTTTAATAGAACGTAGTCTAATGTTGCAGATATCAGTGGCCTCTTACTGAAAAATATCGATGATAGCAACACGCCAGTTAGTCACCACGCAATTGATTGTATCAAGTGGTACAATAGAATTCGACATATGAAACAAAACATCCATGTCTATTCACAACGTCTTCCTACGTGCCCATGTAACGTCGATTTAGCCCGATGGGACCCGTGGTTTTGGCCAATACGCCGCCAAGTCCGTATGATCGATAGGAACGATATTGTATGCGTAGACATGATGCTAGGTGAAACTTACAAGCCGTATGGAAAGGTCAGTAAAGTTCAAAGAAATTATCTTATAGTTTGTTATATTTATTGTTAAGATGGATTTACACGATAGGTCGAGACCTAAAGGACTGGACCGTCTTGTGTTTACATGATTTGTCTAGACCTATGAAATTTTCGCATTCAGTGATTTAATATTCAAATAAATGTCCTCAATAAGGCAAATCAGCACAAATTTACGTTACATTAACAGTAATTTAGCCATTAATTTAGGAATACTGACAGCGTTATATTTCTGATGTCTTATTTAAACGATTTGGGGAAAGATTTATTAATTGAGATCCTTGTTCTATATTTCTTCGCTTTATTTACACATAATGTAGTTTGTCTGATTGATTCACCAACAACAGTAGAGTAAACTAGTGTGCAAACCTTATCAGAGAAGGTCTCAAGACCTTTGTGGGTTAACATGGTAGGTCTTGTCTCATAGGACTGGACCTGTATGTCTAGACTTATCATGTAAACTCCCCTTTAGGCTTTATTTAAATGTCTTAAAAATATATTTTATTATTGATAACAAAAAGGACCATTTTTACTAATTTCAGTCATGCTGTTATTACCGCTCGACATTGACATTCGTGGACACGCAGCCTGAATCTGGTGGATTTTACTTTGCACATCCGTCTTTCTCTCCACGTGATCACGAGGAAAATGACGTCATCATGAAGGACAAATGCTGCATTAAATCCGAGTACTGTGATCTCTATTACCAACTGCATCCGCCAGGTATATACTACACCGAGTCGCCATATAACTTTGGTAATTCCTTTTGTTTAAAACCACCATATTTGCAATAAAAACCTCATACCAGTCATATTTTGAAATTCAAATGTCGAAACACTCAAGACATAGCACAAATGTACTTGAACTAACATGTGTACAAAAGTAATCGTTGTTTATTACATAGATAAAATATGATAGTAACTGACTCGGGCAATAAACGTCACTGTTATTTATTTCTGGTATATTATATCTGCTCAGAACAGCAAGCATCAAACTCACTGAATGTACGTTATATGATTGTCCAGGATCCTTTTGGGGAGATCCGCACATGCGCACACTGGACGGACTGAACTACACATTCAATGGACTCGGGGAATACGTGTTGCTTTGCATTGAGACGTCAAATGCTACGTTTTCACTGCAAGCTAGGACTGCGAGGGCTGTGAAGAAAGACGGAAACATGTCTGACGCTACAATCTTCACGGCGTTTGCAGCTAGAGATCATTCGAATTCTTCAATACACATTGAACAAAACACTGCAAAGAACAGTAAGTTTAGATAATACAAAAGTGTGCTTTAGACGTTCACAAACCAAAACTTTGCAGAATTTGCTTTTTAAAACATACAACACAGACTTAAATCGAACTTGGTTGCGTCTTTAATGCAATTCAGTATGACATACGAAAATCAACAGGAACCATACTTTAATAAGATGTATCTAAACTCTGATGTAATATATTCGCTTTTATATCATGTTTAATAAGCAAGTTTGAACAAGATCATTAATTTATTATTCATTGGATGTTGTTGTCTATACAGATATTTCTTTGTATGCAAATGGAATCGACCTGACGAAGAAACTTCGGGAAGTAGGACACGATTTGTTCGCATACAATACATCTTTTCTCACTATACTTGAAGAAGACGGCATACTGAGGGTGTCTTTTCTTGCGCTAGGTACATTCGTTTTGAAAGCGTTTTTGAGCCAAACATGCCTTCCAATGTTCATTGTGGTGACCTCAGTTTTGCTAAAGTTATTACTTTATGTTTGTTTCGTTTTGTTTTATTTGCGTACTGTGTAAGGATGGCAAAGAGAACTGAAACGCTATTCGAATATTCGAAATCATTTTTCGATTATTATTCTAATATTTTGTTATCACCACACTCCCTTTTTTATTCCATCATCAGCATCATCATCATCGTCGCCGTCGTCATCGTCATCGGCATCGTTATCGTCATCATCTTCATCATCAACATCATCTTCATAACCACCACCACCATAACCATAACCATCATCGTCATCATAATAAAAACGCACGGAAGAGTTTTAATAGTCGCGTATTTGTATTAAAGATGTAATATAATATGTAAATGGATGCATTTTGTAAACTCTGGTTACATTTCAAGATATATTTAGGAACATATTTACGCATCCTCCCAAAAATATATACCCTGCAAATGCCAACTCAACAAATAGACATTTTAGCTTATTCTAAATGTGGTGTTGGCTTATGAAAACATAATTTGTTCTACAGACGATGCACATGTCTGTCCCCAATTATTGGGAGTCCGTTTCATAATCTGTTTTCGCACGTTGTGCACCCAGGCCACCAATGTGTTAAACTAAGTGTCAAAATAGCAAAAAAATCCTTATCATAATAACATATAGTGTTGTTAGAGAATGAATCTGAAATGCTTTATTATTGATATTTAAAGATTTATTCTATTTTATTTTGTTATTCGAATAGTGATTTGATATTCGGTCAAGTATTCAAATATTCGATTATTCGATGACAGCCCTAGTATTGTGTAAAGTCTTATATTGCACTTCCTGGAATAAAGGACCAGTTGATATTAACAAGGGTTTCTCTACGGCTTATACAACTTAAGTTTCACATATGTTTAATATTGGAAATAGACTTTAATTTCTGTTTGTTTGTTTTTGGTTATTTAACGTCATATCTCGTCATGCAAGTCTTTTATTAAATCTACAGGGATATCGCTCGATATTGGAGTTCGTGCAGGAATGCTGTCACTGGATACGATTGTACCGAAGACTTTTAACAACGTGACAAAAGGTCTCCTTGGCAATTTTGATGGTGATCCATTGAATGATTTTATATATCCAAATGGAAGCCATCTAAATTTTAACGCAAGTGACAGGGACATATTTCACTTTGGCCAGACATGTGAGTATTTGTTCAGCTTTTTTATGAATCGTTATTTCAATATTTAAAAGTTTAAAATATGTTCAAAATTTTAAAGTATAAAAAAATGCAAGAATTAAACCATACACAGAAATTTGTATCATTGTTTTAGTACATGTTCACATGCGAGTTCATTTCTTTCTTTATAATCCGATGTGTCTTGCTTCAAAACAGTGTATTTACACGGAAGTTCACAAACAATCATAAAAGGGGTGATCACAAGTTCGCGAAAAAGTTCTTTCAATCCTTAATTATAGTATAGTAAGTGCTGAAAATGTGTCAGAAGAACATTTGATATCATTCAAATGTGATTTCAACATCTCATTACTCTAGAACTTCATTGGAATAATGCAGTTTAGTTCGATTATTTTGGTGAACGGTAAAATAAAGATGGATTTAATTTCAGGGGCTGTGAATGACAGTTCGTCTGTATTTATGTATGAAGATGGCAAGAACCATTCCAATTATCATAACGCTTCATACGTTCCGCGTTTCCTGGATACGATTGACAAGGCAACGATTGCTGCTGCTATCCAGGCATGCAATGGTGCAGAGAATATGGAGTGTGTGTTCGACTATGCTGTTACTTTGGACAGTGAAATTGCTCAGACGACGAACAACAAACGTAACAACATAGACTTGAACAAACAAGAAATAGGTACTCGTTACACCATTTAACGCTGTTACTTTAAGATACTCCAATGTAATTTCTTTTAACAGTCGATTGGTAGCCAAATACAATTATGTAATTGAATAATGTATTGTTTAACTAAGTATAATGCGACGGTCACCCGTCATAATATCTATTTCACAACGCTTCAAAGCACCGAATCATTTTTTTTCCTGTCTGTTTTTGTTTCCTTTGTACTCTAATTTTAGTATAAAGCTTTGATATAAATGCTATTCTTGTGCATAATATATATATCAATGCAAATGGAAATACAAAATTCATAAAAATATGAGTGTATGCTGTCATTTATATCTCACGATTTGCATTTTAAGTTAGATAATACATTTAGTTTGCATTGTCGAGAAATACATTGTACATGCCTTTTTTTCACGTACCAAACATGTGCATGTTAATGTATTTTCAGTTAAAGTTATGCCGACGTTAAAAACGTGCAACACGGTTAATGTGACTGTTGGGGAGAAAGTGTCCTGCCCGTTAATTATTGAAGAAGCACTAGAAATAAACATTACGGACAACAGTGGTTCAAAAGCAACCTATAACAGAACAACACGGACGCTGTATTTCGAACAGACCGATGAAAGACCACACGACATTTGGTATAAGTATTAATATATTTAACTTCTACTTAGTACTAAATGACAAAAATTAATTTATTTTCTAGTCTAGGCTAACACTGAGATATTTATTAAATATACTTTTCTGACAGTTATATCAACACAACAACACAATATTTATACATATTCACATATGTGATGTATGGCAGTGGTGCTTTAAAATATATGGTTATAATACACGTTACCTCAGGTCACTTGTAGCTCACAATATCAAATGGACATTTACATGCGATTTAGTTGTTATTTTTATAAATTTAATACCAAGCTAATTAAACTTTCTGTGAACAAGCAACACGTTTATGCAAATACTGTCAGTCAGCCGTGCACATTTAGTTATATTTTTTTAAGATTGGTTTATTATTTGCTTGACATTGTTTAACTTCTCCTTAATTGTCTGACATTTTTACCAGAATTTTTGTAAGTTTTATGTAAAAATAGCATCCTACGTTAATCTTCAGGTTTGTTGCAATCAATGCTGATGGAAAGCATTCTGTACAACACACTGTACCTGTACAACTGTGCACAGGTTGTAGTGATCATGGATATTGCTCTTCGAAAATACGATCTGACCCACGAGAAAGTGCATATTTTAAGTATTCTGCCTGCATATGTAATCCTGGGTACGACGGTAGGTTAACGTTTAACGTTTACTCATATTTCTAAACAAGAGACAACGCGAAACATGTCCTGTCAAACACAGTGAATTGTAGTGAATACCAAATAAAACTTCAAATAAATAGTAACATACATTAAAAGTATGTAATTATGAAGTTAAAATGTAATAATCCACAACTCTACGCTGAAATGTCTGCTTAATAAGTAAGTATAGAAAAAGTAACGTCTGAGATGATATAGACACTAAGTATGACATCCACATTTTGGACAGACATATCTGACTGTCTGACGAAGTCAGGCTTTGTCTAAAACAGTACCAATGTTTTATATGAGCACAGTTATAACCACAATTAAATAATGATATTTTGGGCTACATATTAGCTTGAGTATGCCTATGACGCGTGATCATTTATTTTCAGGCGACGATTGCGATAAAGAATACGACTGGTGTGCTGAACAGCCCTGCTCCCTGGGCAGAATATGCACCAACCTCCCTCAGAATAGAACATACTCGTGTTCTCAGTGCCCAGAGGGATACACAAGAGAACCAGGCGTAAACGACTGTATTGGTAAATATATACTTGCTAGGGTATACGCAGAACATATTGCAGTTTCCTATCCCATTATGTGATATGATTTGTTGATAGTTGTGCTGTTTATATTATTGCAAACTCTGTATAGACTCATATTTTAAAAGTAATTAATTCAATATTATAAGTTAATGATTCTATTTTATGTAGTCACTGCGATGTGTTTATTTGTGTTTATTTGTGTAATGCCTATTCTTGTGCGTATTGGAAACAACAAGAGGGCATTTTTTTGTACGTAGTTTATTATTTATATAACAGTAGTCTCCACAAATTTTATTTTGACATACACATTTTCCTTTTATACATTTATGTATGTCGTTATTTTCGCACAGTTGTGTTTTGGATTCCAAATTGAATTTTTTGATTATCGAGCATAATTTTAAATATTGTTTAGATATTGACGAATGTAATCTAAGCAGTCCATGTGACCAACTCTGTATCAATGGTGAAGGCAGTTACTCGTGTGATTGTGTGGAAGGATACCGAGTCGATGTGGACAACAAGCACACATGTGTTGGTATGTATTGCGCGACCGTTTACTTGAAATATTTCACAAACACGCTTTTCGTATAAAAATACAAATACATGTATTTTCTTGAGTAATATTCGTTGAGGTTCTATACAGTAGTCAACTTTTCAAATTAGGCAGTTATATATAGTCGGCATCATTAGGTTGAATAATTTGAATGTCACAGATAATTTGTTTTGAATTGGTTATTACTTGTATTACTTATTCTTTTCCATTTATTCTGTAGATTCTTAAAGACAATTCATATATTAAATCACACATATATATAAAATATATAAAATATATTTCGTTTAATAATAATAAAATAATTTCGTGAAGTGGTTTGGAAAACGACAATAACTATATTTAATGTGATCACTTTGCAGTTAAGTTGAACTGTTTTGTTATTATTTATATACTTTTATCATTTTTTTTGTACCAGTAACAATTCTTATTTAACTGCTTTTGCAAGTAAATGAATACATTGTGTGGTTTATTTAAAAAGATATCAATGAATGCAACGAGGCTACTCACAACTGTACTCAGATCTGCGAAAACACGATAGGTGACTTTCGCTGCAAATGTCAGCATGGTTATGTACTCAACGAATCTACTTGGACATGTTTACAAGGCATGTACACATTTGTCCGTCTATCTTTCTGCAAATAAATGATTCCATATATATTTCCACAAGTATAGTATATTTATCTATTATTCAATTTAAGCGTTACAATTTATGATTCTAATCAACATTTATTTGCAAATCAGTCGTGCATAACTTAAGGTAAATAAAAACATTAAGATTTGCGAACTTATAAAAATACATTGGAAATCCATGCTTTTATACTGTCATTTGCACTTTTCTTAATACCTTTATTTACATTCTGTTCAACAGTTTTATATACATTTAACAAATCTTGCAAGCTCAACATTCTATTTATGTGTTGCGTAAAGTTATTGCAATGTTACAGATGATTATGATCCATGTAATGCTTCGACACTGAACTGCAGTCAAACCTCGGGGTGTACCCTGAATAAAAACAACCAGACCACGTGCTTCTGTGATGCAGGATACGTGTTTAATGAAACATCCCTTCAGTGTCAAGGTAATTCCAAATAAATTCCAAAACATACTTATAAGTCATAGTGCATGGATGTTCATTAAAATGTACACGTTGCACACAGATAACTATACTGTATTTTATGATGCTGTTTACAATTTCAGATATTAACGAATGCGATCAAAATATTTGTCCACAAGATTGCGCAAACGTGATCGGCAGTTTTCAGTGCAGTTGCATAGCAGGGTTTCAGTTGGTTGGAAAGGTCTCATGTGAACGTAAGTTTAGATCCCCTACTTCACAAATATGTCAGTTATTTACTTAGTGGCTGTTTCTTTTGTTTAATACTCGACTATAATCTTATTCTACAGTGATTTGTTAAACAAAACACATGTGTGTTTCATTATTGTTTAGAGAGCAACACACAAAACAAAACAGTTTTTCATGCTATTTGATTATAATAAGTAGTATAATGACTGACTATAGGGGTTTTCTTTCTTTCAATTTGTAAATTCAATTTTCTGCTTGTAGCATGCGAGATACCATACTGGGGTGAGAACTGTAAACAAACGTGCGACTGTTTTGGACGAGGGGCGGAGAGATGCGATCCGGTCAGAGGCTGCGTTTGTTCCAAGGGATGGTCGGGAAGTTCCTGTGACGATGACATCGACGAATGCATGGGTCATCCAGGAATCTGCGAGGATGCACGAAAGTCATGTATGAACAATATGGGATCGTACAGCTGTAATTGTTTGCCGGGGTACAAGGAAGATACTGATGGAAATTGCAAAGGTTTTGTATATTTGAATAAAAGGAAATATTATGTAAATGTTTTATGCTCAAAGTAAGTGTTTTCGTTTTGAATGCATTCCTTATAAATATCCACGAAATAGTGTAATTGCTTAAGAAAATATACTCAAATATTAATGGTGTAGTTTTATTTGAATGGAAATGTCGATGGCTGAAATATATCAAAAGATTTAAAGATAAGCATGTCATATGTTTATATTCAAACTAAGTTTGCTATAGTTCAGAAAACATTACTTATAAAATATAACGACTTAATGTACTTACTAGTACTGAAATAAAAACATAAATAACAGTTCACAATTATACAATCAACACGAAACAAAATCTAATTTAACATATATGCAAAATGTATCTGAATGGACATTGTTTCAGACATTGATGAATGTTTGGATCCACAGTCGAACGAGTGTAGTCAGACGTGTTTGAATACTGAAGGAAGCTACACTTGTGGGTGTAAACCGGGGTACACAGAGGTCAACTCGACCCACTGCACTGGTATATATTGTGTTTGGCTAGCTTGAATTGTTGGGCAGCGGATCTGTAGTCCCACATACAGTTTGAATAAGCACAGAAGTGTAGGCTCCTGATGAACACACATACTGTAATAGTGTTTATGTTAACATGTTATGAAACTGACATATCCGTGTCAAACACAATTGAGAATGACTTTATTTGCAGACATAAACGAGTGCGAACTTGAATTGGCGGACTGTGAACAGATGTGTGAAAACCATCCAGGGTATTACAACTGTTATTGCTATTTCGGATACAGACTAAACGACGACAGAAGTACATGTAGTAAAGGTATAAAATTAAGAAATAATAGTCATAGTTGGTTGTAGAATATTCTACGGTACGAAGTATAGATGCGTAGGAATCAAATCACAATTGCGAAGCATTCATAAATATATTAATACGTTTTTTTACGATGTATTCAGTTTCTTTACACCGTTTAAGTGAAAGACTTGTGCAAGGAACTCCGAAATCTGACATGCGCCGGCTACTGTGTGGTACAGAACAAGGTCGCATCTTGTCAGTGTCCTCAAGGCTTTCAACTTGCCTCTGACCTACAGAATTGTACAGGTTTGGTCTATTGTGTAATGTGTGTCATACTAAATTAATTTGATGTTTTGTAAAAAAAATTAAAGACGGCTATGGTAATAGATAATGATATCAACCTTAAATAGAAAAGTCTTAGCGCTGCTGTTGTTATAGCATTTATCGGGTTGATCGTGTTTGACATATTACTGAATGTTAAAATAAAACGCATTTAAAAGGGAATTGTAAATCAAATCGCAAGTGTATATAAAATTATATTATTTTGCTAAATGAAGCTGTAAATGCAAAACACTTTCATTAAGAAAAAGATGTTATTGTAACGAATTTTTACTTAAAGTTGCAAGCATGCCCGTGTGATTCCCTCACGAAATGGTTAAGCCATCGTAATAACAAAAATTCCACATAGGCATGTATCAACCAAAGAGCAAACATACTTGTAATATTAATTTAACTGTTTAGATATCAATGAGTGTGATGTGGATAACAAATGTTCCGATGGAGCAACTTGTACGAATACCATTGGTTCATTTGTTTGTGAATGCCCTGTCGGAATGAAGCTGCAAAATAACAAACGAAACTGTACAGGTGCGTTATCTTAGTATCTAAACTGCAATTCAACATTGCATAATTCGTAAATGAAAGTATATTATAGTTTTTGACGTTGTTTTTTTTTCCTTTTAGAATGTGACAAGTACCACTACGGGAAATATTGTTCACAAACGTGTTCTTGTATCCATGGTGTGTGTAACAACACGATAGGTAAGTTTCCCGTAATAAACGCGAAAGAGTAATATAATAATGATAATATTGTACAATTAATATTGATACCAGGGCCTGCTGCTGCTGCACCAACAACAACAACAACAACTACTACTTTACTTTCTATTACTTCTACTACTACTACTACTAATACTACTACTACTACTACTACTACTACTACTACTAATAATAATAATAATAGTACAACTACATCTGAATTGTCCTTACAGGCTGCGTGTGTTACGCGGGCTGGACTGGAATCAGTTGTGACGTTGATGTCGACGAATGCAGCGACAACACCGTGGTCTGTAACGAACCCTACATGCAATGTTTGAACAACCCTGGCAGCGCCATATGTGTCTGTCAAGAGGGCTACATGAAAAACATTACCTCAAAGATGTGCGAAGGTTGGGATATTTCAGCGTAAAATTTTATAATGCCATTGTATTATGCTGTATTAAAATTTTCTAAGAATGTGTAGTTTAATATTACACTTTACTCTAGATAGTTTAGTAATGTTTATTGAATGTGACATTGATGTATTTAGTGCATTGTTACTATCAACGGTAAACTACAAAAACGGCACAATTGAATGTAGAAATAAAAAAACGACAAAGTAGGTTAATGTCATATTCGTTTAATTCTCTTACTAACATGAACAGCATCGATTATTTTCATATTACAATGGAACACTCTGTTTAAAACTATAAAACTATTTTTTATGTTTTCAGATGTGAACGAATGTCAAACTATTGACATGAACACGTGTAATCAGATTTGTAATAACACACCAGGAAGTTTCGTTTGTAGCTGCAAAGCAGGATTTGTTCTCAGAAGTGGAACATGTTCGGGTATATGATCAGTTAAATGATAAAATTAAGTAGCTAATAGTTATATGTTTTGTTTTGATACTTTGTTTTATTGTTAAAAAGTATATTTTCATGTAAGTAGTGTTGGTCATATTATATGTTTCGCATGGTTAGTAATATAATCATAAATGGTGATAAAATGGCTTTGTCTATGTGTTTATTATATTTGTTTTTATAATTATGTGCAATGTAATTCGGTTCACTAGATATAAACGAGTGCCTGGGAGGCAACGACTGTGAACAACAATGTGTCAACACTATTGGTAGCTACAGATGCTCCTGTACAACGGGATTCGTTCTTGACCTTGCGGACCGAAAGTCGTGTATTCGTAAGTCCTATATACTGTAAAATATGAAAAAATATCGTTATGTTATCTGATTGGTTATGTTTTTGGTTATGTAAAAAATAAATAGTTGTATAAACCTGTATTAATTTAACATAGCTATGTCATAAACGTATCATGATAAAAAAATATTGCTGCATTCGTATGTTCTATATACTATATGAAAAAACGATGCGATATCAGTATGGTATATGATTGGTTATGTTTTTGGTATGTAAAACAATAACTAGGTGTATAAATCTGTATTAATTTAACATAGCTATGTCATTAAGGAATCATGATAATAAATCATTGTTGCATTTATTACAGCTGAAAAAGAGTGTACGGCAAATCACTCTGCCAATTGCTCTAAAAATGCAACTTGTTCCGTTTCCAATGGAGAGGCGTTGTGTGTTTGTCCAAATGGGTTTACTGGATCTAACTGCACAGGTATGAATGATAACATGCATAGCTCAATTAATGAGGTTTGCTAATATATGTTAACATGTGGTACACATTTATTCCGATATAAATGAAATATATATGCAATATAGTAAATTTAACATGTCTATGAAATCGAAGTCAATTTGTACATATTGAAATGTCAAAGAAAAGTACATATTCTCGATGTTAAATTGTTTAACGTTATTTGAATTAACTGCTGATGATAATATAGATTCTCGTTATTCCCTGTTCTTTAATTTCTGAGCGTTTTTTAACTGTTTTACTGACCATTTGTGTTAATAATCACTAATCAGTGAACACAGTTGTGCAAATTGTCATTTGGTCTTTCTATGATTCCGATTCAAGGTCCCTTGTACAGTTATAATAATGATCCTAATATTTGGCTTAAAGAAAGCAGAACGACAGTCCAATAATGAACCATATGCATGTAAGTTAACCATTTGCAGACATCAACGAGTGTGAAACTGGCAAGCACACATGCAACCATCAGTGCATCAATACAATGGGCGGGTACATGTGCCAGTGCAAAGTTGGGTATTTCCTGCAAAACGACAATGCCACATGCACAGGTAATTATTCCTCAGTATTCACTTTGTTAGGTATAATAAAATATAATAATCTGGCTTTGTGTCTTGACTAGGATCGCATTTGTGATGAGTAATTATATTAGGTTGAAGGTTGAAATAATTGATATTAATTTCTGCTAACTTTCCAATGGTGTGCTGAGTGTTACAAAATTCATTTTAAAGGGTTTTATGTATTTTCGCGTGTTATATTTAACGGCCAGGGGTTTAACAGCTATAATAGTTTCTGGAAAATGCACACCAATTGATCTTTGACTTTCATTTCAAAAAGTGTTTTGGTGTTGTTTTACAGAGTGTAGTAATTGGACATATGGGGAGAATTGTTCAAGTAAATGTGGATGCAATGAGACCAATACATACATGTGCAATAGAACAAGCGGGTATTGTACGTGTTTGAAAGGTTGGCAAGGTCCTAACTGCTCTGAAGACGTCAACGAATGTACGTCCACTCCAAACGTGTGTCCCACCAATTCACAATGTGTAAACCTGCAAGGAAGTTTTACATGCGAATGTGATCCGGGATATCTAAAGAACAGATCAGGTCTATGTCAAGGTAGGTTAAATGTTAACGGTGACAATAATAAGTTGTGTTTCAGAAGAAATCACAGTTAACTTTGTTATACTCTGTGCTGAATCCGATTTATCGCTATTTTAATCTTGCAAAAACGTGCAAAACATAGCCTTTATAATACATATTATCTGTTATTAGAGAGTGAAAATTACATTTAACATAACTTTGCATTCTTATGTTCTAAATTTTCGTTTGATTCACAGAAGTTACTATCAAAATCTTAAATATAGTATTTACATGTTATTACACTTATTGTATTGTAAAACATACCATTTTTAGAAGTAAAAGAAGGCATTTGAAAAGGAAGTTTGGTAGACTTAAAATATGTATTTTCTCAGAGTGTCCACAAGGACGTTTCGGCAAAGGCTGCTTACGTACGTGTTTGTGTGATATGGCACATACATCAGAGTGCAACACTGTTAGCGGAAGCTGTAAGTGTGAATCAAGATGGAAAGATGACACGTGCAATGAAGATGTCGACGAGTGTGCATTAACTGATGGATTCCAATGTCCTGCGAACTCGACATGCGTAAATTCACGCGGTAGCTACGAGTGTCACTGTAACCCCGGATTCAAAACGAGCAGCGATGGAGAAAGCTGTACAGGTGAATTGTTTTGAGAATGTGATTTTGCGTTGGTTGTCATAAAGCCATCATGCTTATTACATATTTATGACGTTGTTGTAACACAGTGTAGTACTGGCTCAAGGTGAGCGAATGTTCAGCAAAATCGATAAAATAAAGACAGTGGGTATATATTCCATGGTTTGAGAACGTATTTGTTTTGTTTTATATACTTCATATTACATATGGATGTCAGAGACATTAAAGAGTTGCCACAAAAATATTCGTGAGCAAGGACGCTATACTTTTCTCATACGTAAATGCGAGTTAAAGATGAAATGCGCGTCAAATCAATGACTATTTTCGAGTTCAAATATCTGTTCTCATTAAGTAGCTTAGTCTTCAAAATTCCAAATCGATATACTTTTTATCCAATGCTCCCTTGGCAATCACACCGATTTTCAATTTGTTGTATGTATTTATAAGAAATACATGATGTGATAAAGTGGAAGGGTGTGCAAAACTTTGACACGTATTCCCAGTGATTTCGTATTTTGCCCTGCACCGCCGGTCATCGAAATCGATTTTAAATCGAAACGTGTTTGGCACAAAAACGGCATTATTTGGCTAATAAGTTCACTATACAAGTTCGTAAATAGTTCCTAATACTTTTTATGATAAACATGATTGTCTGTCCGTTCGTGTCGATAGAAAGAGTGCATAGCACACTTAGCGATATAATTCATAGGCAGGTGTTGCTAATTTGCGCGAGTTTTGTTTATTGATATGCACTATGAAAGAGATCATAACATCTACAAAACTTTCATCCTAATATTTTCCAACGCTGATAAAATTGAACTTTCAATAGATGCATGTATAGTTATATATTATAAAATAAGTTGCTACACAATCGATGTCGTTATGGACATGATCGACGTACATGTAAAGGATTTATTCAAATTGTTCTCGATGGTTACGTTTAGAGGTATTCAGTAATGGATTTTCTGATGTTTATGATTGTTCTATATCTATTCAATGCCAGATACGTGTGAATTTAAACGCGCATAAAATTATTAAACATTACTGACAAAACAGAAGGACGTTCATACGGACCAACATGTATATCGAACAGAATAAGACGAGAAATAAATTAGTGAAGCGAACAATTGTGCTTTCGGTTAAAATGTTGTGTATGTGACATGTGGTGCCGCTAAAAATATGATAGCGCCTGGATTTTGTGCAATATTTGTGTAAACTACCTCGCTTTAATAAACTATAGCTTTCGTATTAAATAGGCTAAGCTAATATTTTCACTAAATTAGGTTTGAACTCAAAATAAGTCATTGATTTAACATGATATTCGATTTTAACTTGCATGTATTTGAAAAATCATAGCGTTCTTTATCAAGAAATTGTGTGAGCACATTATTTTTGTCTCTGACATCCATGTATAATATTAAGTATTAATAAAACAAACAAAAACACCAACAAATCAAGTTATATAAACCCACTTTCTTTATGTTATTGATTTCGCTGCAAATTGGTGCATTCGCTGACCAGGAGACGGTGCTACAGTGTGTTCAATAGCAGTAACGTTAAGATTGTTTGTCCCTAGATGAAAACAGTTTCTTACAACAGACATTGTGACATCAATACACATTACCAAATGAAGTTAATTAACGGTTAATTTTATTTAAAACGAAATAAAAGTTAAGAACGCATAATAAGCTAGCTTTAAATCAAAATGTACTTTTCGGCTGTACATCTGGAAGCTGCAATACATGTACGTTGATTCGATATTTGGTTTAAGCTACACATCTCTATTAAACGATGCAAAAGTCGACACTCGTATTTGTTGATTTATTCTATATTGTAGTAATTCCTTCGTCATTTTGATGTGTTTTTTCTGTTTGCTTTCCAGTTATTTTGTCATTTTCATCTGCTTATGATGAAAATTAAATCTACATGAAAGATCGTGCATACACACTTTAAAATATTAAATTGAAGAACTATTCCATGGATGTATTTTCAGACGTCGATGAGTGCCAATGAGATGTTTGTGAGAATCCAAACTCGTTCTGTGTCAATCTGAATGGGTCATTCGCATGTTACTGTAAGAGAGGCTTTGTGGAAGACGATGCTTCAGGAAAGTGCACGCATGTTTCCACAGGTAAAACATTTAAATGTAATGGTTTAGTTTACATTGCACAAACAATAATACTTTTGCATCAGTACGGAAAAATGAAATACCCGCCACAATTCTACATGTACGTTTATGAAAGGAACTGTTCTAAATAATAGAATTTGGTAGTTTCAGAAAATTTTGCAAACTTAGACATGCAGATCACACTTTACATTACGACTGGACAAGACCTTATGTCAGACGGAACGTTTGCAGCGGTTGCAAAGAAGGTTACGTTTTCGGTACGTACGGCAATTAGATCGGCAAAGGCATAAATTATACAGTAAATTAAAAGAAAGCAACCTTTGGTGGATTTAGTTACATTGTTCACATACTTCTGAAGTATCAATCTTATTCTCACCAATTCATGCATATTACATTTTGCTACACATCGCGCATTTGTTTTTGCGTATCTGCATCAATATATGTACATGCATCTTACGTAAAATGTTTCTTTTGCTGCAGCTACGAACGTATCTGTCGCGTTTCCTTACGGATTTCAAAATTGTCATTAACAGTCTAAGGTACGTCGTTCAACCTGCGATTGTTTCGTGCATTTACAGACCTGTATATATTCTAAAATTCATTTATTTAAATAGATATTACTAAATTAAAAGTCATTCTTTAAATATTACTAGATAATGATGCTTTTTATTATTGTTTTTACAGAAATTGAAGTTTAGTCGTAGACTATACACTTTTTTACAAAGAAACTGTCAACGCATCGACACAGGTTACAAATGCCTTAGTCGGTCTTGCTAAAGGGACAACCCTCGAATATGATGGACAGACTGTAACGGCCAAGTCAGGTAAGTGAAGATTTACGTTTGTTCATCATTTAACCGGAATATTAGACATTATGCTAAATTTGCATTTATGTATCTGTTTGATACATGTATGATTTATTACAAGCTTGATGCACGAATTGACAATATATGTTTCATAGTTAAGTGGCCAAATGTTGCCGAAGGAATGCTTCTAAATATAAGACTTAAGTTTGCTAAATCACCCAAACTTATAGGTGATCTTAAATACTGCATCGGATAAGAACAACATTTACAATTATTAACAATGTTCGTTATTTTATTGGCATTAATACAGAACGACTGGCTGACGCTACCGTTCTCTGTGGGTTTTATGAGCACGTCATTGGAAGCTGTGAATACGGGACAGCGTGTGACGTCATAGACGGTGTGCCCACGTGCGTAGAGAACAGTTTGTCCACAGGTGCGCATTATGCGTTAAATTTGCAATTTTGTCTCGTGCTTTCTTTTACTGTATTTTTCAATTAAGGCAGTGTAGTTTGTTTCTTAATTTGTAATTGTAATTGTGGATGACAACTGATGACATTATAAGTAACTGACTGATTTTATCAACAAATTTATTCTAACACATTAATAATGTACTCATATAAGAACATATTATACCATGTAGAAGCCATAATTTTATATGCATTCCTAAAAAGGAAGCATCTGTATACATATTATATTATAACATTGCAATCTTCTGTCTGTAATGCTGTATTGATGTTGTATTTGCTTTCGAACCTAAACTAGTTTTTTTATCGTTTATACGATTAAATCGTTTTTTTTCTGTCTTTCAGATAATGTCAAGCTGATCGTTGGTGTTTCTGTCGCAGGTGGTCTTCTTCTCACCATAGCAATAATCACATCGATATGTATAGTGGTCAAACGAAAGGCGAGAAATGAAAAGAAACAAGCTAATAGGCTAGCAAATCTAAATCGGTATACATTTTCCATTCTTTATTTTCTAATCAATTTGTTGCTATTGCAATTCCATTTAGCAGCTTTTAAGTCAGGCAAACGTGTATATGGAAAGAAAGATTGCTTTAGTAGAATGTAAAATACTTCATCATGTTTATAGTAAGTATCAATGAACAACGTGTATTTTCTCACAATATGATTACTGTAAGTTATACTGGAAGTATGACACGTATTAAGAATATACGATTAGCGTTACTAAAACTAGAATTGTCACAAGTGTGGCGAATATACACCCACAATATGGCCGTGTCACAAAACTATGGCATCCATTTGAAAGACATACACCCAAAGAAAATGCTATTTTTTATGATGTTTCACTTGTGTACCTAAACTAATTTAAGTATGTGAAGCCCGTCATGAGATATATTTTTCGAAACAGTGTTGTTAGGGATTCAAATTCGAAAAAAGGCCATAACTATGTCAAAATTGTGTGGTTTGTAAATTAAGTCGAACTCGACCTGTTTTCATGATGTTAAACCTGCGTAGTAAACGTTATTTAAATATGCCAAGCATTTTATGTGTTCATCCGTACACAGTTTTTTTGGAAAAAATAATTTCAATAGGGACCCATTACTCTTTCAATATTTAGTTCTTTGACACAAAACTCGAACTTGACTGTATTATATTAAGTTATAATTATGTACTTACTATGCACTTACCTTATTTTTAGGGAATTAAGTCGAAAAGTGGACATAACTCTGTCATGATTTAATAGTTTGTAACCAAAGTCGAGTGATATTAGACCTGTGTAGTAAAAATTATTTGATTCTGTCAAGCCTTTCTGGAGTTATCAGCCAGAAATAGTATATTTGGAAAATATGGTTCAATAGGTGCCATAACTCTGTCAACATTAAGTGGTTTGTAACCAAAGTCGAACTTGACCAGTATGGTATGATGTTACACCTATGTACCAAAAATATATGTGAAGCCTTTCATGAGTTATTGTTGAGCAACCGTGTTTTGGGGGGATTTAAGTCGAAAAGGGGCCATAACTCTGTCAACATTTAGTGGTTTGACCTCTATTTTATGATGTAAAACATCATGTGTACCAACAAGTATTTGAATATGTCAATCATTTCTTTAGTTATCGTCCGGAAACCGTGTTTTTAGGGAATTTAAGACGAAAAGGAGCATTACTCTGTCAATATTAAGTTGTTTGTAACCAAAGTCGAACTCGACCTGTATTGTAGGATGTTACATATGTGCCAAAACATTATTTGAATATATGAAACCATTCTGAAGTTATCGTCCGGAAACCGTGTTTTTAGGGAATTTAAGTCGAAAAGGGGCCATAACTCGGTCAACATTTAGTAGTTTGTAACCAAAGTCGAACTTGACCTGTATTTATGATGTAACACATGAGTACTAAACATTATTTGAATATGCCAAGCCTTCTTGAGTTATAGTCCGGAAACCACGAAATAAATAGACCGACAGACCGACAAGCTCACTCTTATAGACTCCCCTAAACTTCGTTTGTTGGGTTATAATTATTACTGCCTTTTCAGATCGTATGAACAAAGTGAGCAAGTATTTTGGAAATCGCCATTCAAGGAAGACCGGCTTCGAAGTAAGTGTGTTTCTTTTTCTTGTGTGGTACAACCATGCAGCTATTACACAATTAAGAAATAATTTCCTATATAGAGTTGTTTATCGGCTAATCAACAATTTTTCGTTCAGATAAGTAGGAAGTAAACCACGAGGGCATTAGCTCATCAGAACGACACAACGTTGTTTATGAGCAGATAAACAAGGATAATTCGAAAATTATTTCGATTCTAACATGACTTGACAACATATTCTGCAATTACAATGCGAACTATAGTTTCGGAACTATTTCGGGTTGTTTATTGGTAGTTAAACAACGGTTTAATTTGTTTTTTTTTGTCTATAGAAAACACTGTTAGAATAAACGATACAATATACTCCTTTTGTGGTACAAATGGCAAGCTATTTAAAATAAATTAAAGTGTTTTTGTGTGGTACAAAATTGCAAACTGTTTTAAATAATTGATAGCCTAATATTCTTTGTATGGAACAAAACTGCGAGCTTTTTCAAATTAATAGTGTTATGCTCTTTAAGTGGTTAACGACCGCAAGCTGTTTTAAACAAATGGTAGCGTTATGTTCTTAGAAGTACAGTACAGACAACTATTTAAATAATTGATAGTATTATGTTTTTTGTGTGGAACAACGCTTCAATCTACATATTTCACAAAAAGACAGTAATATGATTGTTTTGTGGTACAAAACTGCAAACTATTTTTGAATAAAAGATTGCGTTATATTCTTTTGATGGCACCAAACGGACAGCTGTTTCAAATAAATTATAGAGTTTGATAAGTGATATATAGACATTTATTGTGTTAGATTCTTGGGCACGAGCCTCACATGTTGTGTTAACAGGTGAATCAGACGCCTCCAGGAACAGAACATGGCGATCCATGGCTCTGGAATTCAGCCAGGATTCCACTAAGGTATAAACCAGGAGAAACAACGCATATGCATTATTGAAACAACACTATTTCTACATACTAAAAGTATGTAACCAAATTATCTATATTGAATAGTTCAATCTTCTATATTATTTCATACATGTTTAGTGGGAAATATTTCAAACCTTACTTTGTTTCAGATTCCGAGATTAGTTCCTGATGAAGTGCCCAACACCTCTACATTTTTGAAAATGTAGAGAATGAAATCAACGAACAACAAAGAAATTAATTTTAACAGACTAAATACAGATTCCGAATTGATCAAATTTGTATTCCACCGAATCAAACGTGAACATAAATTGTAATAAAAAAATATCCAGGCTCTGTATGTATTAATGAGGATCAAATTATGTATTTGATTACAAAATAAAATTCTTGCTATAAATTTTTCCGTTGTAATACTTCATCTGGAGTGTACAATTTGCTTACCCTTATACTACTACGAGCCAGTTAGAGCTGTAAATGATTGCTTCGCGAATGAAACTGTTCTGTTTTGTTTTTGTGGTTTTATTTTGTTTGTATGTTTGTTTGTTTTTTGTTGTTTTGATTTTTTGTTGTGATGGAGTTATATTGGGGTTTTTTCCCGTTAAATTAATATAATATGTATGCAGCTTAATATAAAAACTTAAAGATATAAGTAATCAATTAGTCCGTAAGAGGCCAGGGACAAATACATTTCTTGATTTACATCGTTACAATATATCAAACAACATTTTAATGTGAATGTTAATGTTCATAAATACGAAAACTCACATTAATATAACATTATATCACGGAACGATTACTGTACATACAAACAATTTTACAGTTGACGTGGCAGTTTTCTTGTGTTACTTTTGTTTAAAAACCTTATATTTCAGGTTGTCTGTTATCAGTTCTTAAAATATGAATGCGTTCCATTATTATATTGTCTGTGTTTTGGGGACAATACAGTAATATAGTCTGCTCAGTTTGGTGTATTTCACATATATTTATTAATTGATTTTAATCAATTAAACTTGAATTTAAAAGTTTATAAATCAGCAAAAGAATATAATATATATTCAGTATTCGGACAATAAATACTACGAGTTCTTACCTCACTTTCCACCTTGTTTCACATCGCAATTATTAAAAGAGGTACGACTTATTTTAAATACGTAGTTCATATTTTTAAGGAAATGCTTACCGGTGGTGGGCTTATTATTTTTTGTTTTAATGTCATACATGTTTATAGAATTAACTTACTCATTGTATATTGTGTACAAATGCTTTATGTCTTGTCAAACTGGAAACTCTATTTCGTTTGTATCAATGCTGATCACTTTGTACTTTACTTAATTTTCTATTGTTATATGAAGTATATATTTTCTCTTATATAATATGTTTTATTAAACCACATGCTAAGTCTTGTTCGGTATTAAACCACATGCTAAGTCTTGTTCGGTATTAAACCACATGCTAAGTCTTGTTCGGTATTAAACCACATGCTAAGTCTTGTTCGGTATTAAACCTCTTGCATGATTTAATACACAAGCATCCCCACGATTTCTATAGACCTCTCTATAGGCCACTTCTACGATGATGTCTACTAAGATAATATTTAAATATTAAATGGACCTGTTCACAGATTTCAAATTTATTTCATAGATGCCAAAAAACAATTACATTATTTATACACAAGCAAGATAACACTACTGACAAAGATATATATTGGAAATATATTGCCATTTATGAAAATTCATCAATTGAAATGGATAAAATTATAAGCGTTTGTGACGCTTTTCATCGATTTTTAGGAAAACACGTGTATCACTTACAAAGCGTTAGACATTCACGACCTTGAGTTTAAGTCAGAATGGTCGAGTGGTTAGCGCGGTAGGTTTTTGGACGTAGGTTCGAGCCCCGGCGGGGGAAAATCTGTTAATAAGTTTTGTCTACAAGTCAGTGTGCGTTTAATAGTTTGAAACGCTGGAAGTAATAATTATTTTGTATAAGAAATCTGGTATTCAATATTTTGAAAACCAATCAAATAATGTCAGAATTTTAGAAAAATGAATATATTAACAATTGACACAGTTTTTACCGCCAACAATTTACTTTTTCGAAGTTCAATCGGGTTTTAGAAATTCATATTCCACTGACACTTGCCATGTGCATCTGCTACAGCAGAACTAATAATTCTAAGGGTCTGTACACGGGCTTGATTTAGTTAGATCTACCAAAGGCTTTCGATACTGTGGACAATGTTAAACTATGCGGGAAACTTTTCCTATGGGAAACCGTGGTAGAAAACCGTTCTATCAATAGGGGTCACGTCACAGACATAGACCTGAATACTAAGACGATAATTAGCGAACATTTGTTATGTTTTACACTGACGTTGCGGTAAAGAGGCGATTTATAGTTCCGACAATAAGTAAATAATATAATTTAAAATCAAAACAAAGTATTTCATCATGAAAACTTGCCATATAGTAAAGATATAACTAAAATGCAGTTACCTTTTCTTTGGATAAATATTCGCTTTCATCATATTTAGCGTTGTCCGGCACGTGGGAAATGAACCGACTCGAAAGGATAACGTGGGTAGTGAACGGATAAGGGAGTAGTTTAATACCGGGCCTCAAGGGCGTCGTCAATGGGGCGGCAGGAACGGCGGCCGCTGCCATAATATTTCGGCAAGTGATTCGTAATGTATCAATTCTGCCGCCCCTGCTCAGAAATTGGAAAATCGCGCTCTTGTTTAAAATAGGTTGCTGTTCCACATGGTCAACTAAATGACCATCCATCATGCTGGCCCCTAATCCGTGGCAATCAACGGCCCATAAATATCATAAATCATGACATTGATAATGATAGGTGCAGATGAGTGCCTCTATGTTTCTAGACGGTAAGTGTTATAAACAATATAAAGAAAACATCTTTGTAGGCAATTTTAAAAGAGGATTTACCAAAAAAAACACGCTAACGATATTAATAATTGTATTATAGCTATAACTCAAATCTTATCTTCGAATTTCGAGAAAACTTCATTTCCTGTCCCATTCTGTTATTGTCCTTAAATAGGAATGTACCAAATCAGCCAGCTAATTTCAACTTCCGAAATTGACAGGTAAGTATATATTTTGATTTTTTTCTGCGATCTGAATCAGTATTATTTAATTTTCGGCATCTAAATTGACAAACTAAACCATTTCAGAGTAATGATATAATCTATATAGAAGACCATTTAAACATTTATTAGTTTATACCTTAGGGTTTTCTGTGTTAAAATCAGTATGTTCTTGCGATTATATGTTCATTTAATAATGGATAAAGCCTAACTGTATGAAGAAAATTTGTGAATAAAGTCCTAACTTAAAACGGATACAGCTCAAACCGCGTGATGAAATGAGTATGTTTTGCAAAGAAAGGTGATTTGTGCTATTTTTCAGTTTTTTCACTATTGTTAACAAAATGCACGTGTATGTCAGACGTTGATGATGAAAGCAGGTCATTATGATATGTCCATCAATTAAAGAATAACACAAACATGTATGTATGCGTTTGTACTTTGTAAGTTTGGACTTTATCACCTAAAAGTTAGGGCTTTAACCATTTTACATTATAGTGTCCCACAAAAATACCAATATTGGTAGTGCATTTAAGCAACACATAAAGTAGGTATACAAAAAAGAATGGCTGATACGTAAGGTCGTACATTAATAATTGCAAAAGATTTATTGTTCAGTACTTTTCCTACATAAAACATTGCCAATTTTACTGATTTTTCTACATTCTCAACTAAATTCATACCAATTTCGCCAAATAATTGCCATTAGGAGTCGTTTGTAACAGCGCATTATATGTACAAAATATCAGCGTATCTTGTGCGATATTTTAAAT
The DNA here is from genome assembly GCA_027627225.1 of Congeria kusceri. Lineage (NCBI taxonomy): Eukaryota > Metazoa > Mollusca > Bivalvia > Myida > Dreissenidae > Congeria > Congeria kusceri. Next base: position 33,539,747 of record CM051032.1, on the reverse strand, counting down.
GTTGAAACTCACCTTGAAGATATGAGCTTTGGTAAATAAGTTTTCGCTGCAATTTGATTTGTCTTCTGCAATTTGGATTACCGACGTACATCGGGTGCTAAATTATTAGGCTCTTGGCCAAGGTAATATTATGTGTCATCTTAACGTTTAATTCTTCGAATCGTTTTCAAAAAGTTGTTTGTGTTTGTTTTCATATCGCGATTGTTTTCCTAAATTTTAAAATTTATGAAACAAGCGGTTGCGAATTCAATTCACAATAATTTATAAACTTTTATTTTAGCATAACATTTCTTAACTATTATTAATAACAATTTCTATGGTGTGTACAATGCAAACACGCTAAAAATGAATTTTAAGATGTCATATGTATTGACTACACATATTAACGCATGCATTTAGAATGTCAATTGTATAGGGTGTCCTGTTAACGCCATCGCAGTTACGCGACTTCGACCTGTGCTTATGAAAGGGCCCGACGCCTCGACACGATACGCCGACGCGCCGACACGGTACGCCAATGCGCCGACACAATGCGCCGAAGCGATATAAACGTCGCAATATCGTGTGTATGTTTTTTTCATCTGTGGCTATAAAATTGGACGAAGATACGAAGAGACGATGTTTATATCGCTTTGGCGCATCGTGTCGGCGTATCATATCGGCGCTTCGGCTCCCTTTCATTTCTGTGGTCGAAATCACCCCGAAACGATAGCCGACGCGCCGATACTATACGCCGACACGTCGACACGATGCGCCGACGCGCCGACATGATACGCCGATGCGCTGACACGATACGCCGACTCGCCGAAGGATGCGCCGAAGCGATATAAACAATCTCGTTTGTTTGTTTTTTCATATGTGGCTATACAATTAAGCCTTACTGTTTGATTAAAAAGTAAATGTAATCACAACAGCTATAAATAAATAGACCTATAGTTGTTCAATTGTACCTACAGGCATACTTTAGTATAAATGTATGTCCGCACTTAAATTGTACCTGTAGGTATATTCCGACCGAAACCAAAATCAAGCAGAAAGTCTTATTGCAAGCATTGATTTTTTTTATGTAAAATACTTTAATAGTAATATTAAATACGTATATCAATAAGTAAATTAAACAAGTATATAATTGTATGTTTTCATAACATTGTTTAATGTACATGTATATACCTGTAGGAATAATAATATGCCAACAGTTATATAGTTGAACCTGTAAGTATAAATTTTACATGTAGGTATTATTTTAAATGTGCCTACAGGTATAAATTCAGACCTATAGGTACGCAATTGCACCTGTAGGCACACTTTTAAACCTGCAGGTTTATTTATTTATAGCACTGAACTCGTACTTATTTTCACTTTGGACTAAAACGGTACGCCACACAAAATTGGGCGAAGATACGAAAAAAAGAACTATATCGCTTCGGCGCATCGTGTTGGCGCTTCGTGTCGGCACTTCGGTGTATCGTGTCGGCGTATCGTCTCGGCCGTCGGCGTATCGTTTCGGCGTGATTTCGACCTCGGAAATGTAAGGGCGCCGACGCGCCGACACGATACGCCGTCGCGCCGACACGATACGCCGAAGCGCCGACACGATGCGCCGAAGCGATATAAACATCGTCTCTTCGTATATTCGCCCAATTTTATAGCCACAGATCAAAAACGCTCGAGATTATTTCATTCATTCCCGTTCCACCGGATATTGTCCCGACATCGTCCTGACACTGTTCCGAATCTGATCCAATACAGCCGAGTCTATCCCGACAGAGTCCAGACAATACAAATTCGTCTGAGTCTCCCGAATGTTAAAGCCTCAGTCACACATTCCCGATTTTTCCTGCCCACCCCCTGTACGTCGGTCAACCAATTTACAGATGATACATCAAATTTCAGACATACCATGTCGTCCGCAATTGACAGGTAGGTACATATTTTTCGGCGATTTTAGTCAGTATAAATACAAAATTAGTGTACACATGTTTAAAGTAATGTCCAAAGCCATTATGAATTAAGTGTATTGCCAGAAATCTACGTTTTTCTAAGAAGAAATATATAAATTGTCTGGAGGAACTACAAAATATTCAAAAAATGCGACGTATTTATTTTATTTTTGGCATCTAAATCGACAAATTAGTGAACTAAAGCGTTACAGAATAATGATATAATATATCTAGAAGGGCATTCAAACGTTTATAAGTTGATACCGTAGGGATTTCAAGGTTAAAATCATTTATATATTGGAATGGTAGGCTCATTTATGGATAAAGCCGAACTTTTGAAGAAAAAATGTGTGAATAAAGTCCGAACTTAAACTGGATAAAGCTCAAACTGCGCGATAAAATGAGTATTTTTTTGCAAAGGAATGTTTGTTTTGTGCTATTTTTCATTACATATTTTCATTACATATACATATTTTTATTATATGTAATAGAAGAAAAATATAGTTTATTAAAAAATTGTACAATGTAGCATATAAACACGAATAAGGCCAACATGGCCCATGACAGTCATGAATAACAATTATACAAATAGGAACACATAATATTATCATGCTTTAAGAAAGGAAAATACATTATATATATCTGCGCTTACTATATAAATGTAATCTGTACTGTATTGTGCTTTACAAAAATTATTTGTATCTAAGTAATACACAAAAGTAATCTGTACTGTATTATTATGCTTTACACAAATAATTATATCTTAGTAATACATAAAAGTGATCTGTAATGTATTCTCATGCTTTACACAAATAAATTTATCTTAGTAATACATAACAGTGATCTGTACTATATTTTCATGCTTAACAAAAATAATTTATATTTAAGTAATTTACGTATTTAAGTCATACGTGAAAGTTATCGGTACTGTATTCTCATGCTTTGCACAAATAATTTATATCTAAGTTAAACAAAAAGTAATATGCACTGTATTCATACAATTGATCTGTACTGCATGTAACTCAATAAAATAGCATTAGTCATCATATACTTGTCATTTCAGAAGCTCTACATGCATAAACAGCTAGTAACTTGATAGTATTTGGATTCTGTGAGGAAAATAACTATGTGGTTTTTAACATGCTTGGGAGACGTCAATGATAACTGATATATGTATTGTATTTTTGTCTTGTTTGTGAGTAGATGTGACATTCAAAAATACAATGATATTCATCTTCGAGAACAGAGCAAACTGGGCAAACACTATGTTACTAATATCGGTATTATTCTACCTTCCCTTCTCGATGTTAACACATTTAAGGTAAAAATGAAGTTCAAAACATATATATATATTTTTTAATAATGCCCTTGAATAGGTATTTATGCGTCCTTACACCTTGAACAAAAGTGTCAGTAATTCTTTGCTGAGACACAGAAAAGAAACCATTGAGATCACCAACACGTTGTACAAAGCATACATGATAGAATCCCAATGAACTTAGAATTCATTTCACTTGACTTGCCGTGTTTGGTTTTTTGGGGAATTACTTTCAATATCGTCTAGCATAATATATATCATTTTAATGAATTTATGTTCTGGAGAACAGATCACCTTAAACCAGTACTTTATTATACCCCCACAACCGAAGTTTAGGGGGGGGGGGGGTATATAGGAGTGAGCTTGTCGGTCTGTCGGTCCGTCGGTCTGTCGGTCTGTCGGTCGGTCGGTCTGTTGGTTTTTGGTTTCCGGATGATAACTCGAGAAAGGCTTGACAATTTTTGGTAAACATGGTTAACATAAAAAAATACAGGTCATGTTCGATGTTGGTTACAAACCACTAAATTTTGACAGAGTTATGGTCCCTTTTCGTCTTAAATTCCCTAAAAACATGGTTTCCGGATGATAACTCAAGAAAGTCTTGACATATTCAAAAAAAATTTGGGACACATGTGTAACATCATAGAACACAGGTCAAGTTCGATGTTGGCTACAAACCACTAAATTTTGACAGAGTTATGGCCCCTTTTCGACTTAAAATTTCCTAAAAACATGATTTCAGGACAATAACTCAAGAATGTTCAAATAATTCTTGGTACACATGTGAAGCATCATAAAATACGGGTCAAGTTCGACTTTGGTGACAAACCACTACATTTTGACAGAGTTATGGCACTTTATTTGACTTAAATTCCCTAAAAACATGGTTTTCTGACGATAACTCAACAATGGCTTGAAATATTTAAATAATTATTGGTACACATGTGTAGCATCATAAAATACAGGTCAAGTTCGACTTTGGTTACAAACCACTAAATTTTGACACAGTTATGGCCCCTTTTTTACTTAAATTCACGAAAAACATGGACAATAACAAATGAAAGGCTTCCTATATGTAAATTATTTTCGGTACATAGGTGTAACATTATAAAATACAGATCAAGTTCAACTTTGGTTACAAACCACTAAATGTTGACACAGTTGTGGCTCCTATTGAAATAAAATTGGTCAAAATACACTGTTGACTATTCACAAATTCAAGCATTATCTCTCTGTCCATTTCTTTCGAATGGGTGCCATAGTTTTGTGACAAGGCCATATTGTGGGGGTATATCCGTCACTTATGTGACAATTCTAGTTATATTAGTTTTACTCATTGTTAAAAAGTCAATTATCCCTGACTCCGATAATATAAAGTCATTTTGTGTGCTGATTTTGGCACCTATTTTTCCTTCACCATTAGATAACATATTTGAAAATAAAATAAGCAATTTTATTGTTGTTTTATTGACATTACAAAGCCATTTGATTACATTGATTATCAGATGTTCCATGATATACCAATTATCTGAGATATTTCAAACAATTTAAGAGAAGTATAGAAGAAATCTATTTACTTCACAAAACTAGTTTGACTGAAAAAGTGTACAAAAAAGTCAGAAATTGCTACACAACTGAACTGACTGTCGCTAAAAATTAATTATATCAAGGCAAGATTGAGCAAATTGAGGGCAACCTCAAAGCCCTTTACAAAGTAACATCAAAACTACTTGGGATGCAGAAAGACAATCCTCTACCATCAGTTGCTAGTAATATAGCTCTGGCTAATGACTTCTTGTGGTATTTTACGGTCAAAATTGCAAAGCTCAGAGACACCATAGACAAGATTGATCATAAACCAGCTTCTCAAACTGTTGAAACTCTATTTGATGACATTAACAGGCCATCTTTTGAACAGTTTAGGCCAATGAATTTAATGTAGCCAAGCTCATCAATAAATCAAAATCAACAATTTGTGAACTGGATCTTATTACAACTCCAATAGTTAAGGAAAACTTACATTGCTTGTTGCCAGTTGTTACGAAAATTGTCAACAGATCACTTGCATCCGGTACATTTCCACACGAATGGAAGACTGCTGTGATAAGACCTTTATTGAAGAAAAAATGGTCTTCCGCTCGAGCTACATAATTACAGACCTGTCTCAAACTTGTCATTTCTGTCCAAGATACTTGAGAAAGCTGCTCTTCAGCAACTTGTTGAACACATTGAAACAAATAATCTTCTTCTGTCCTATCAAAGTGCGTATCGTACAAACCACGGCGTTGAGACTGCAATGATAAAAATGTATAGTGATCTGTTAGGTAGGGCTGATATTAACCAAGTTACCATCGTTGTTATGATTGACCTCAGTGCTGCTTTCGATACAGTGGACATTCCTGGTTCATGGGCTTGTTCATTTACATATTGATTGTTGTAATGGGCTGTTCGCAGAGATACCAGCATATGAAATTGAAAGACTGCAAAAAGTGCAGAATCATGCAGCGCGGGGTGACATGAATGCTGGGATGGACAAAAGCAGCTCTGAATTACTGAAAGCATTGCATTGGTTGTCAGTACGAGCAAGAATTATGTTTAAAATTCTCGTTCTAGTATTTAGAAGTCTGTATGGAAGTGCTCCTTCATATTTGGAAAATATGATCAAACAAACGGTTGCAAATACGAACTACGATCTACAGACAGTGCACAACTCTGTGTTCCAAGAACTAAGACAAAACTAGCAGATAGATCTCTCTCTATTGTTGGACCTAAATGGTGGAATGCTCTCCCTAAGAACATAAGGTGCATCTCAGATGAAGGCCAATTCAGGCGAAGTTTTAAAACACACTTCTTCACCATTTTTCACAAGTGTTAAATCTATGTGAATGTAAAAAGTTTTACAATACATGACTGTGAAGCGCAACAGAATATGCAACATAACTTTTTGCGCTATACAAGTGCTCCTTTGATTGATTGATTGATTGATTGATTGATTGATTCATTGATTGTAAGGGATGTCCTTGGTACAGAATATACAGACTCGGCATGCGAGGACGACGTTTAACAGTTATAAAAGCAATGTTTACTCATGTGTTCACGAAAGTAAGACATCATAATGATATCGGAACTGCATTTGAGAGTCATTTAGGTCAAGACAAGGCGAGTGTTTTGTTCCCGATTCTTTTTTCTTTGTATATCAATGACATGGAGGATATATTGTACTCAAAAGGTGCAAGTGGTATTGATATAGACATGTTAAAATGCTTCCTACTCATGTATGCGGACGGTGATGGGCAAATACGTTATCTGTTGTTCCCATTTCGTTCGACATTCAGCTTGTGCTTCCAGCAATACATGATAATTTTCAGCCCAGTTTGATCCCTTACTTTTAATCAAATTTGTGAACAATTTACCTATGACACTTAACATTTACGACCATAAAATTATTGCACAATGCTTTAGTGAACTTCTGTGGTCAACAATGTTAAAATCTCGCTAAAAATTGTTTAAATGCATACATTTATAACATTTACATAAAGCACTCTTGTACAAGTTTGGTGATTATCAATTCAGTTCAAAAAAAAGTTTGGACTTTATCACCTAAAAGTTAGGGCTTTATCAATTTTACATTATATTGTCCAACGAAAATAACAATATAACGCGTTTTCGTGCATTTAAACAACACATGAAGCAGATATACAAAGAAGAATGGCTGATACGTAAGGTCGTACATTAATAATTGCAAAAACATTAATTGATCAGTACTTTTGTACATAAAATATTGCCAAATTTACTGATTTTTCTACATTCTTAACCAAATGCATATTAATTTGGCCATATTATTGCCATTAGGAATCGTTTGTAACAGCGCATTATACGTGCAAAATATCATTGTATCGTGTGCGATATTTTAAATGTTGAAACTTATCTTAAAGATATGAGTTTTTGTAAATAAATTATGGTAATAAGTAATTTGTCCGACATGTTTTCTCTGAAATTTGATTTATCATCTGCAAATTGGTTAACCGACGTACAGGGGGTGCTGCCGTTCTTGAGCCGACAGCGTCCCGAATCAAGTATGTCAAAAGTCGGGACAATATTCTGATATTCGGGGCTCAAAATTTCATTTTTGTATCAAAAGATCGAATATGTCCCGACAGCGTCCCGACAGCGTCTCGACAGAGTCCCGACAGCGTCCCGATTCTCCCGAATGCGATCCGACAGTGTCCCGACAGCGTCCAGACAGCAGCCCGACATTCCCGACTTTTTATTATTAGCGCTGTCGGGAGGCTGTCACGAGCCATAATCGGGAAGCATTCATGCTGGACCGAACAAAGTTTTGTCTATTAATGACAAGCACAAATTTGAACCCATACAGCCGAATCCATCCCGAAAGAGTCCTACCTATACAAATTCGGCTGAGTCTCCCGAATGTTAAAGGACAACCTTAACTGTCGGGAGTGCTTGGCTGATCACGCCGAACGTGTCACGATGATTCCCGATTCTCAGGACAAGGTCCCGAAAGCGTTCCGACAGCGTCCCGATATTCCCAATTGTTGTACTTTTGTATCGTAGCGCTGTCGGGAGCCATAATCGGGAATGTGTGACTGAGGCATAAGGGACAACCTTAATTGTCGGAAGTGCTTGGCCGATAAAGCCGAACGTGTCCCGATGATTCCCAATTCTCAGGACAGCGTCCCGAAAGCGTCCAGGCAGCTTCCGACAGCGTTCCGACCGCGTCCCGATATACCGACTTTGTTATAATTTGTATCGTAGCGCAGTCAGTACGTTATCGGGAGCCAATATCATAGAAATTGCTCGTGTCTTAAGTACAGTTCAGATCCGCTCCGACCAACCATGCGCGTAATTACAACTATATTCATTTCGCTATTATTCAGGTCCCATATTTACGAAGATTATAAACTTATTCTTCTCTTAAGTCGAAAGTCAAAGCTAGAATTTGCGCTTACTATGCTAGCAATTAAATATACTAAATTTATGTATTATACTGCAACTACTGCACCAAAATCTTAAACCAATGCATGCTTTTGTCATAAAATCCATTTTGTAGCTCGTCTGAGCACAAAGTGCTCATGGTGAGCTTTGTTGACCGCCTTTTGTCCGTCTTCCGTCGTGCGTCGTGCGTCAACATTTTAATTCAAACATCATCTCCTTAACCGCTTGGCAAAACTTCACAGGAATGATCCTTGGGTGACCCTCTTTCAAAATTGTTCCAATCGTTCTCGGCCGCTACATATATGTACGTACCAGATCCAAAAAAGATTTAACGAGTGAAAGCTTAAAAAAAATCTCTGAAACCGCAAGGCTGAGATTTCATATTTAATGTGACATCCTCTAGTGGTCATATACAGAGTTCGTTTAAATTATTCCCATGGGGTCAAAACTGGCCACGCCCCGGTATCACATGGTTTATATAGACTTAAAGT